>ONZH01009586.1:0-164541 GCA_900303285.1 Rhinella marina
CCACTCAGCCCAGTGCTTGACTTCCAAGTGACGCCGCATGCCTGAGGTGGTCAGATTGCTCTTCTCAGAGCCCCTACTCAGTTTTGAGTGGCAGAGTGTGCAAACCGCGCTCAGTTTGTCATCCGCACAAACATTAAAAAAATCTCCACACCACAGAAGTACGAGGCCTCGATGGGGGAGCTTCGCGCGACTGCCCGCTGCCGGGAACAGCTTCGGCCCTGCTGGCTGTGGCCTCACTTCTCTGTCTGGACTGTCCTCTGCCTGTGGACATCCTCTGCCTGGGACTCCCTCTGCCTGTGACATCCCTCTGCCTCTGGACATCTCTGCTCTGCTCTGGACATCCCTCTGCCTCTTGCTGCCTTTTTTTTTTTCGGTGCTGCGCAGACCACCACCTCTCCACTGCTTTCCCGCTGGACATCACCCCTGGCCAAGTGGGGTCGGTCATTTCGTCATCCACCACCTCCTCTTCCCACTTCCTCACTCTGCTCCTCCTCCTGCCCCACTGGACATTCCAACAGCCTCCCTTGATGGCAAACTGCGTCTCATCATCATCATCGCTCATGATAACAGATGCTGGTTCAGGGTCCACATCAGCAGGAGATGGCGAATACTCAAGTGTTTGGGCATCACTACAAACAAATTCCTCTGCTAGCTCCTGGGATTCTTCCGGCACATCTGAAAAAGGACCCGAAAAGAGCTCCTGGGAGGGGTCAATGGTGGGATGACTCTGTTGGCCAGGTGTGGAGGAAGGAGGGTCAGAGTGAGACTGTGTGGATGACTGGCTGGTGGACAACTGTGTGGAAGCGCTATCGGCTATCCATTGCACCACCTGTTCAACCTGCTCAGGCCTCAACAGCGTGTAACCCGCCCCCTGCTTAACTGTCCCATAAAGGCAGGGATTCTGGATGAGTGGGATCCTGGCTGACCCTCACCAGCACGCATTGTATCCCCACTGGCTTCAACAAGGCCCCCAACAGCATTTCCGCGCCCCCGTCCTCGTCCACGTACCGATTTCCGCTAGCCCCCTCCGCATTTTATTTTTTTTGGTTACAATATTTTGCCTTCACAGCCGTGTACTAACAGTTCAGACGGTGTGTATTAACACCACGTATATAAAATTATTTTGCAAGAGAACGCACAGTACAGGTGCCAATGAAAAGGCCTATTTTTTTTATATTTCTAGGTACACAGCCGTGTACTAACAGTTCAGACGGTGTGTATTAACACCACGTATATAAAATTATTTTGCAAGAGAACGCACAGTACAGGTGCCAATGAAAAGGCCTATTTTTTTTATATTTCTAGGTACAGCAGCCGTGTACTAACAGTTCAGACGGTGTGTATTAACACCACGTATATAAAATTATTTTGCAAGAGAACGCACAGTACAGGTGCCAAAGAAAAGGCCTATTTTTTTTATATTTCTAGGTACACAGCCGTGTACTAACAGTTCAGACGGTGTGTATTAACACCACGTATATAAAATTATTTTGCAAGAGAACGCACAGTATAGGTGCCAATGAAAAGGCCTATTTTTTTAATATTTCTAGGTACACAGCCGTGTACTAACAGTTCAGACGGTGTGTATTAACACCACATATATAAAATTATTTTGCAAGAGAACGCACAGTACACGTGCCAAAGAAAAGGCCTATTTTTTTAATATTTCTAGGTACATAGCCGTGTACTAACAGTTCAGACGGTGTGTATTAACACCACGTATATAAAATTATTTTGCAAGAGAACGCACAGTATAGGTGCCAAAGAAAAGGCCTATTTTTTTAACATTCTAGGTACAACAGCACGTGTACTAACAGTTCAGACGGTGTGTATTAACAGCCTACGGTATATAAAATTATTTTGCAGAGAACGCACAGTATAGGTGCCAATGAAAAGGCCTATTTTTTAATATTTTAGGTACAAAGCCGTGTACTAACAGTTCAGACGGTGTGTATTAACACCACGTATATAAAATTATTTTGCAAGAGAACGCACAGTATAGGTGCCAAAGAAAGGCCTATTTTTTAATATTTCTAGGTACACAGCCGTGTACTAACATTCAGACGGTGGTATTAACACCACGTATATAAAATATTTTGCAAGAGAACGCACAGTACAGGTGCCAATGAAAAGGCCTATTTTTTTATATTTCTAGGTACACAGCCGTGTACTAACAGTTCAGACGGTGTGTATTAACACCACGTATATAAAATTATTTTGCAAGAGAACGCACAGTACAGGTGCCAAATGAAAAGGCCTATTTTTTTTATATTTCTAGGTACAAAGCCGTGTACTAACAGTTCAGACGGTGTGTATTAACACCACGTATATAAAATTATTTTGCAAGAGAACGCACAGTACAGGTGCCAAAGAAAAGGCCTATTTTTTTATATTTCTAGGTACACAGCCATGTACTAACAGTTCAGACGGTGTGTATTAACACCACGTATATAAAATTATTTTGCAAGAGAACGCACAGTACAGGTGCCAATGAAAAGGCCTATTTTTTTATATTTCTAGGTACACAGCCGATGTACTAACAGTTCAGACGGTGTGTATTAACACCACGTTATATAAAATTATTTTGCAAGAGAACGCACAGTACAGGTGCCAAAGAAAAGGCCTATTTTTTTTATATTTCTAGGTACACAGCCGTGTACTAACAGTTCAGACGGTGTGTATTAACACCACGTATATAAAATTATTTGCAAGAGAACGCACAGTACAGGTTGCCAATGAAAAGGCCTATTTTTTTAATATTTCTAGGTACACAGCCGTGTACTAACAGTTCAGACGGTGTGTATTAACACCACGTATATAAAATTATTTTGGCAAGAGAACGCACAGTACAGGTGCCAATGAAAAGGCCTATTTTTTTATATTTCTAGGTACACAGCCGTGTACTAACAGATCAGACGGTGTGTATTAACACCACGTATATAAAATTATTTTGCAAGAGAACGCACAGTACAGGTGCCAAAGAAAAGGCCTATTTTTTTTATATTTCTAGGTACACAGCCGTGTACTAACAGTTCAGACGGTGTGTATTAACACCACGTATATAAAATTATTTTGCAAGAGGACGCACAGTACAGGTGCCAAAGAAAAGGCCTATTTTTTTATATTTCTAGGTACACAGCCGTGTACTAACAGTTCAGACGGTGTGTATTAACACCACGTATATAAAATTATTTTGCAAGAGAACGCACAGTACAGGTGCCAAAGAAAAGGCCTATTTTTTTTATATTTCTAGGTACACAGCCGTGTACTAACAGTTCAGACGGTGTGTATTAACACCAGTATATAAAATTATTTTGCAAGAGAACGCACAGTACAGGTGCCAAATGAAAAGGCCTATTTTTTTTATATTTCTAGGTACACAGCCGTGTACTAACAGTTCAGACGGTGTGTATTAACACCACGTATATAAAATTATTTTGCAAGAGAACGCACAGTACAGGTGCCAAATAAAAGGCCTATTTTTTTAATATTTCTAGGTACACAGCCGTGTACTAACAGTTCAGACGGTGTGTATTAACACCACGTATATAAAATTATTTTGCAAGAGAACGCACAGTACAGGTGCCAATGAAAAGGCCTATTTTTTTAATATTTCTAGGTACACAGCCTGGGTACTAAACAGGTCAGAACGGTGTGTATTAACACCACATATATAAATATTTTTGCAAGATGTAACGCACAGTACAGGTGCCAAATGGAAAAGGCCCTATTTTTTTATATATTTCTTAGGTACACAGCCATTACTAACAGTTCAGACGGGTTGGGCATTAACACCACGTATATAAAATTTTTTGCAAGAGGAACGCACAGCTAACAGGTGCCCAATTAAAAGGCCTATTTTTTTTATATTTCTAGGTACACAGCCGTGTACTAACAGTTCAGACGGTGTGTATTAACACCACGTATATAAAATTATTTTGCAAGAGAACGCACAGTACAGGTGCCAAAGAAAGGCCTATTTTTTTTATATTTCTAGGTACACAGCCGTGTACTAACAGTTCAGACGGTGTGTATTAACACCACGTATATAAAATTATTTTGCAAGAGAACGCACAGTACAGGTGCCAATGAAAAGGCCTATTTTTTTATATTTCTAGGTACACAGCCGTGTACTAACAGTTCAGACGGTGTGTATTAACACCACGTATATAAAATTATTTTGCAAGAGAACGCACAGTACAGGTGCCAATGAAAAGGCCTATTTTTTTATATTTCTAGGTACACAGCCGTGTACTAACAGTTCAGACGGTGTGTATTAACACCACGTATATAAAATTATTTTGCAAGAGAACGCACAGTACAGGTGCCAATGAAAAGGCCTATTTTTTTATATTTCTAGGTACACAGCCGTGTACTAACAGTTCAGACGGTGTGTATTAACACCACGTATATAAAATTATTTTGCAAGAGAACGCACAGTACAGGTGCCAATGAAAAGGCCTATTTTTTTATATTTCTAGGTACACAGCCGTGTACTAACAGTTCAGACGGTGTGTATTAACACCACGTATATAAAATTATTTTGCAAGAGAACGCACAGTACAGGTGCCAATGAAAAGGCCTATTTTTTTTATATTTCTAGGTACACAGCCGTGTACTAACAGTTCAGACGGTGTGTATTAACACCACGTATATAAAATTATTTTGCAAGAGAACGCACAGTACAGGTGCCAATGAAAAGGCCTATTTTTTTTATATTTCTAGGTACACAGCCGTGTACTAACAGTTCAGACGGTGTGTATTAACACCACGTATATAAAATTATTTTGCAAGAGAACGCACAGTACAGGTGCCAAAGAAAAGGCCTATTTTTTTATATTTCTAGGTACACAGCCGTGTACTAACAGTTCAGACGGTGTGTATTAACACCACGTATATAAAATTATTTTGCAAGAGAACGCACAGTACAGGTGCCAATGAAAAGGCCTATTTTTTTATATTTCTAGGTACACAGCCGTGTACTAACAGTTCAGACGGTGTGTATTAACACCACGTATATAAAATTATTTTGCAAGAGAACGCACAGTACAGGTGCCAATGAAAAGGCCTATTTTTTTATATTTCTAGGTACACAGCCGTGTACTAACAGTTCAGACGGTGTGTATTAACACCACGTATATAAAATTATTTTGCAAGAGAACGCACAGTACAGGTGCCAATGAAAAGGCCTATTTTTTTTATATTTCTAGGTACACAGCCGTGTACTAACAGTTCAGACGGTGTGTATTAACACCACGTATATAAAATTATTTTGCAAGAGAACGCACAGTACAGGTGCCAATGAAAAGGCCTATTTTTTTTATATTTCTAGGTACACAGCCGTGTACTAACAGTTCAGACGGTGTGTATTAACACCACGTATATAAAATTATTTTGCAAGAGAACGCACAGTACAGGTGCCAATGAAAAGGCCTATTTTTTTTATATTTCTAGGTACACAGCCGTGTACTAACAGTTCAGACGGTGTGTATTAACACCACGTATATAAAATTATTTTGCAAGAGAACGCACAGTACAGGTGCCAATGAAAAGGCCTATTTTTTTATATTTCTAGGTACACAGCCGTGTACTAACAGTTCAGACGGTGTGTATTAACACCACGTATATAAAATTATTTTGCAAGAGAACGCACAGTACAGGTGCCAATGAAAAGGCCTATTTTTTTTATATTTCTAGGTACACAGCCGTGTACTAACAGTTCAGACGGTGTGTATTAACACCACGTATATAAAATTATTTTGCAAGAGAACGCACAGTACAGGTGCCAAAGAAAAGGCCTATTTTTTTTATATTTCTAGGTACACAGCCGTGTACTAACAGTTCAGACGGTGTGTATTAACACCACGTATATAAAATTATTTTGCAAGAGAACGCACAGTACAGGTGCCAATGAAAAGGCCTATTTTTTTTATATTTCTAGGTACACAGCCGTGTACTAACAGTTCAGACGGTGTGTATTAACACCACGTATATAAAATTATTTTGCAAGAGAACGCACAGTACAGGTGCCAATGAAAAGGCCTATTTTTTATATTTCTAGGTACACAGCCGTGTACTAACAGTTCAGACGGTGTGTATTAACACCACGTATATAAAATTATTTTGCAAGAGAACGCACAGTACAGGTGCCAATGAAAAGGCCTATTTTTTTATATTTCTAGGTACACAGCCGTGTACTAACAGTTCAGACGGTGTGTATTAACACCACGTATATAAAATTATTTTGCAAGAGAACGCACAGTACAGGTGCCAAAGAAAAGGCCTATTTTTTTATATTTCTAGGTACACAGCCGTGTACTAACAGGTCAGACGGTGTGTATTAACACCACGTATATAAAATTATTTTGCAAGAGAACGCACAGTACAGGTGCCAATGAAAAGGCCTATTTTTTTATATTTCTAGGTACACAGCCGTGTACTAACAGTTCAGACGGTGTGTATTAACACCACGTATATAAAATTATTTTGCAAGAGAACGCACAGTACAGGTGCCAATGAAAAGGCCTATTTTTTTATATTTCTAGGTACACAGCCGTGTACTAACAGGTCAGACGGTGGGTATTTACACCTGGTATACAAAAAGGGTATTGCAGGCACACAGAACCCAGAACACTAGAGCCAAATAAACTGTATTTAAAAAAAAAAAAAGTACACAGCCGTATACTGCCAGATCAGATGGTGCATATACACACTAGGTATATAACAGGGTTTTGCAGCCAAAAAGAACGCAGAACAGTAGTGCCAAATATAGTTTGGTATGTAGCAGAGCACCTAATACACCACTAATGCCTCTCTCTGTCCCTACTCCAGCAGCTATCCCTGAATACAGCAGCCGTTCTCTGCAGAGTGTATATGGTAGTAAAGCTATCACTGTACTGCACTATAGTAGCCCTGATAAGGGCTTTTAATCACGCTCCTGCCTGTCCAACAGCTAAAACCTATCTCTCCCTTCTCCAGCCTCTGTCCCTGACTAAGTTCACGCAGCATATGCGAACGAGCAGGAAGAGCTGAGTTTTTAATATTCGAGGTCACATGGTTTTTCCAGACAATGCATGTAGACGCCGTTTTCGCGCTGCCAGCGTGCTCCGCGGGCCTGTCATACCCCCCCTGCATGGTGATTGTTGGAAAAAGAGCGCCAGGGAAGGTGGGAGGGGAAACGAATTCTAAGTGCGCCATTGCCGTTATACTCGATCGAAATCAAGTATGCCGAATAGCGTAGTATTCGATCGAATACCAGCTCGATCGAACACTACTCGCTCATCTCTAGTGACAAACACATCTAACGTTTCATGTAAAATCTCCTTTACTTTCACAGAAAGAAGACTGTTCGGGATATGCTTTACCTTTCTTTTCATATGAGTAACTTTAAGCTCCTGGCCCCAATCTGTAACAGGGTTAGGGTTAGTATTGGGCCCTATTCTCTTCAATATATTTATTAATGATCTTGTAGAAGGCTTGCACAGTAAAATATCAATTTTTTCAGATGACGATAAACTGTTTAAAGTAAAACAGAAGAGGACAGTACACTGCTACAGAGGGATCTGGATAGATTGGAGACTTGGGCAGATAAGTGGGGATGAGATTTAACACTGACAAATGTAAGGTTATGCACATGGGAAGGAATAATGCAAGTCACCAGTACAAACTAATTGGTACAAATCACTAGTCAGACCACACATGGAGTACTGTGTATAGTTCTGGCCTCCTGTGAACAAGGCAATAGCAGAGCTGGAGAGGGTTCAGAGGAGGGCAACTAAAGTAATAACTGGAATGGGTGGACTACAGTACCCAAAATTAAAGTTATTCACTTTAGAAAAAAGACGACTGAGGGGAGATCTAATAACTATGTATAAATATATCAGGGGTCAGTACAGAGATCTCTCCCATCATCTATTTATCCCCAGGACTGTGACTGTGACGAGGGGACATCCTCTGCATCTGGAGGAAAGAAGGTTTGTACACAAACATGGTAAGAGATTCTTTATGGTAAGAGGAGTGAGACTATGGAACTCTCTGCCTGAGGAGGTGGTGATGGTAAGTTCACTAAAAGAGTTCAAGAGGGGCCTGGATGTATTTCTGGAGTGTAATAATATTACAGGTTATAGTTACTAGAGATGGGTCGTTGATCCAGGGAGTAATTCTAATTGCCTGAATGGAGAATTTTTTTCCCTAAAATGAGGAAAATTGGCTTCTACCTCACAGGGGTTTTTTTTTGCCTTTCTCTGGATCAACTTGCAGGATAACAAGCCGAACTGGATGGACAGATGTCTTTTTTCGGCCTTATAAACTATGTCACTATCTATCTACCATGCACTAGTTATACTACTGATATCTTCCTATATGGCAGTTGGCCCTTTTGGCTCCCTCTGGAACCACCACCCGAGTGTGAGTGCAATCTCTGCACCCCCTATAGCTTCACCTCTGCCCAGGCTAGTCATATTCAGTTTTATTGGACAAGAGATGACGTTACGGTAGTTACATCCTCTCTCAGAGAGGTGGGATTCTACGTGACCAGTGATGAAACGAGCATTCCCATTAGCCCTGTCAGACAGCTTCTTTCTGTCCAAGAAAGTGATGTCTGCAGGATAAACACTAAATTTACAATAGCAAGCAGTAAATTAGGCCCAAGTAGACCCTGCTGCGGAAACACCCTAAACTATGTAGGAAATGTCCATTTATATAAACCAATTAAGTAAAAAAACAATAATCCACTGTACCTTGTCTGCCGAGAGGGCATGGCTTCATATTGGCAAATAATTGAAAATCAGTTCCATTCATCTGAATGGGGCTTGCAGAAATCCATTTGCTGGCCACCAAAACAGCCCCATTTAGATGAATGGAATTCATTTTCATTCACAGAAATTTCTGCAACAAAATCTGCCCAGTGTGAAGGCACCCCAAAAGGCCTCTATAGGTTCTGACAGAACAGGCGATTATCAGGAAAGAACCATTTGATCCCAATAATGCGCATGCGTCTGCTGAAGCACAGCGGCAGCAGGAGGTGGGATCGCACACGAATACAGAGCACACCTGGCATGCGCGAGACTTTGGCAATCGCAGCCAGACTGCAGGCTGTCACTCTAAGTCAAGAGCAGAATGTTAGGGGGCGTGGTTACCTTGACTTGAAGCATGGAGGCTGCTGCCCCCTAGACTTCATGTTCACCGGCAATATAGCGCTGATGGAGAATAAAACTGGGTTTTTGAGCTTCTGCAGCATTGGACTACAGAATGAAACATATGACTATTATGAGACAGTTGGCTACTATGAGGTACTGCTGGTAGGTGTAGATGTATTTTTAATTGCCCGATCATCAGAGCAAGTGAGAGCTGCATTTATGTATGAGGATGAGCCAACTGCTACATTGATCCCTCGTTCTCATAGACAATCATTTTTGTTCTGGGCAGCAGATCCCTATTTACACAGGACAAACTTCTCCCCAGAAACACCTTTTTACACCGGACAATTACCAATTGCTAGAACGAGGAGTTACAAGCCCTCAAGGAGAGCGCACTGTCTCTTTGCTGCTGGAGACAGACTGGAGTTGGGCTCAGACTATTAAGCTCATCTTCAGCGGCTAGGAAAGAGAGTCCTGTGTGAGCAATCATTAGGGGTCTCAGCACTCGAACCCTCAACTGATCAAAAATTTGTTTTTAGTACAAATACATTTTAAGTATTAGACACAGTTAGTAAATCTGGCCCAGTGTGACTATTACCAGTACAGAAGTAATTGATAGCTGGGTAAAAAGGAGGCATTCAGAAGGTAGGATCTGTGAGGTAATGCTTATATTACACTGGCAGATGGTTGGCCAAATCATCGCTAACGAGCGTTCATAGGAACATTCCTGAGTGATGATCTGGCAGTGTAATACTGCCGCTGATTACCCAATGATCGAATAAACGCTTGTTCAATAGGCAATTAGCATTTTTCAGCATGATTAAAAATCCTTTTTAGTCGGCGGCAGATCGTGCTGTGTAATCACGATCTGCTGCCAGCAAACAATGAGTGTGTATAGGGATGAGCGATAGCATTAGCGACTTCCCCCCATACTGTAATAGCAGCGGTCTTCTCCACTAACGAGCAGCCGACTGACGGGAAGGAACGCTTACCTCCCGACAATTGCCTGCCTGACAGGTGCGTAGCTAAAGGACCATGGGCCCTGGTGCAAGGGATCAGCTTGGGCCCCCCTTTGTGGCCAGGAAAACATAGAAGCACATAGCCATTGTGCTGCCTGAGACAAAAATTGAAAAGGCACCTTCCCCATGCCAAATTCTTGACCTAATCCCTCCCTCCTGCCAGAGGTGTAACTTGATCTGCATGCACTTTCTATAATACCAGTGTCTTCTTTTGCGGCACAAGGGTCTTTGGGCTCCCTTAGGCTCCTGGGCCCGTTAGTGACTGCTTCCTCTGCACCCCCTATAGCTACGCCCCTGCATATGTGCTAGAGTAATACCAGCCTTAAAGGGGTATTCCCATCTCACAAATGTAGTTTGTATAGTTAGATATAGCCATAACAATATTATTACTAATAGAATGTATTTTTATAAAATGTCCCGTTTAGAAGATTTGCCAATCTGTATAGGCATTGTCCCAGACATATCAGTCAGGCCGTTGCCCCTAGTTACGACCACCGTGGCCATGTAGTAGTGGAGGCCGGCTTGCTCCTTTTCAAACCCGCTCTGAGGTAATTGCTGTATTGTGGGCGCACATTGCATGAGCATGTGGACACACATCTTAGGGTTGTAGCATGTTTGTCTGCGCTTCCAAAACGCAGAGAAACGGATCCTGTTCCAAGATCAGTTCATCTCTGTGGAGCAGGATCCATTTATAAAGTCTGGGTTTTGGACAGATCCTGGCCATTGCGTTTTGGACGGGTAGCATCCAAAACACAGATGTGAAAGTACCCTAAGATGTGTCTCCGCATGCTCATGCAATGTGCGTTCACAATACAGCAGTTACCTCAGAGCGGCCACCACTACTACATGGCCACGGTGGCCTTAGCTAGGGGCAACGGCCTGACTGATGTCTTTGGGACAATGGAAATACAGATAGGCAAATCTTATAAACTGCACATTTTATATAAATACATTCTATTAGTAATAATATTGGTATGGCTATATCTAACTGTACAAACTACATTTGTGAGATGGGAATACCCCTTTAATGCACAGCAGCAGAGAGAAAGGGGGTATATTCTTATTAGGTTACAGGAAACTGCATTTACATGTGTAACGAGGCCTTAACAAATTGATACAGTCATTTTTTCTCCCTGGCTCTCTGGATGCTTGCATGGTGGCATTTGGCATTCTTTAAATCTGGACTCCTCCTTCCTCTAATCCATGTAATCAACTAATTTTACTTTTAATGCCCTTAATAGATTAATTTCTACATTAATGTGTGTTTTTCATAAGTAAATGATTGTATTTACATATATGTAAATATGGTTCTGATTTGCACTATACATATTACCGTATTGTTTGCTTTATAAGACGCATCCGATGATAAGAAAAATATTTTTCATCAGACCTCATATCAGATCCTCATATCAGACCCCCTATAAATATCAGGACATCACATCAGACCCCCGTATCAGCCCTCCATGTCAGACCCCCATCAGACCTCAATTCAGCCCTTTCAGACCCCCATCATACCTCAAATCAGCCCTTTCAGACCTCAGATCAGCCCTTTCAGACCCCCATCAGCCCTTTAAGACCCCCAATAGACCTCAGATCAGCCCTTTAAGATCCCCATCAGACCTCAGATCAGCCCACTCAGCCCCCATCAGACCTCAAATCAGCCCACTCAGCCCCCATCAGATCTCAAATCAGCCCACTGAGCCCCCATCAGACCTCAAATTAGCCCTTTCAGACTTCAGATCAGCCCACTCAGCCCCCATCAGACCTCAGATCAGCCCCCATCAGATCTGAAATCAGCCCACTCAGCCCCCATCCGACCTCAAATCAGCCCCCATCAGATCTCAAATTAGCCCTTTCAGACCTCAGATCAGCACACTCAGCCCCACCAGATCTCAAATTAGCCCCCATCAGACCTCAGATCAGCCCACTCAGCCCCCATCAGATCTCAGATCAGCCCCCATCAGATCTCAAATCAGCCCACTCAGCCCCCATCAAACCTCAAATCAGCCCCCATTAGACCTCAGATCAGCCCACTCAGCCCCACCAGACCTCAAATTAGCCCCCAGCAGACCTCAGATCAGCCCACTCATCCCCCATCAGACCTCAAATTAGCCCCCTTCAGACCTCAGATCAGCCCACTCATCCCCATCATACCTCTAATTAGCCCCAATCAGACCTCAGATCAGCCCCATAAAACTAAAATAACAAACTTCTCTTACTTTTCCTGCGCCGCGGCTCCGCTTTATTCCAGTGCTCCTCTGTCTCCCCCTGCCGGCGCTGCCGGCGTTTAACCCCCTAACTGTTTTGCCAGAGTTCCAACAGTGGGAAAAGTAGCTAACTGGAGGGGGGAGGGCTTTAGATGCTGCTACCTCCTGAATGGTAGCAGTTAGAAACATGCAACTGGTCTTGTTTGAAAGCAGACTTTCCAAGCAATATGTTCAGAACAGAGGAAGATATCACTGATAGAAATCAGGATACTGTGAATGCAGCTGAAAGTAAAAGTAAAAACAGGTTTTACTCGCAATTATTGCTTGGACCTTAGCCTTAATTTTGGCCAGGAATGTCAGCTTTTCAAACAAGACCAGTTGCATGTTTTTAGCTACCATTGAGGAGATATCACCATCTAAAGCAGCCCTCCCCCCTCCAGTTCGCTACTTTTCACACTGCCCGAGCTGGACTCGGGCAAAACAGTTAGGTGGTTAGTAGATTATTCTATTACGCCTTCTCAAATTTGGGTGAATCTGTTTCCTTCAACTGTTATTGGGGTATCCACCTTGACTTTGAATAAGTTATTTTATATATACAGTTAGGGTCCATTCACACGTCCGCATGAATGGGTCCGCATCTGTTCTGCAATTTTGTGGAACGGGTGCAGACCCAATTCATTTCAATGGGGCCGCAAAATATGCGGACAGCACACCGTGTGCTGTCCGCATCCGCACTTCCGTTCCGCAGCCCCGCAAAAAAGATAGAGCATGTCCTATTCTTGTCCACAGCCACGGACAAGAATAGGCATTTCTATCATAGTGCCGGCAAAATGCAGAAAGCATATGGCCAGTGTCTGTGCTTTGCGGATCCGCAATTTGCGGACCGTAAAACACTTGCAGATGTGTGAATGGACTCTTAGTCTGATGAGCACATTTCTTGAACTGCCTACTGTATAAACCAGCCAGCAGCAGTAGGACATGGAGGAGAACCTGAACCAGCAGGTGTTGTCATACCTGGACTCCACCGTCACCCCAGAGCCCAAATCCCCTGGACTACTAGGCAGCGACACTTGAATTGTTGATTGTTGTATGCCCTGGACAAGCTTTCCTGCTGGCCATTAGTGTGGCATCAGAGTGGGTGTTTAGATGAATCAAGTGTGGATCAGCCAGGATTTCCACACACCAGTGCCTGATGAATCAGACTAGATAATTCTGCCAGTAATCATCTGACTGCAGTGTGCTGCCACACCAGAACATTGTGAAAAATTGCCCATTACTTCTGCCCATGTGATGCTGCCTCTATTCTGATGCTGCCACCTGTCAGATGCCACTCACCTGCTGCCTCTGTTGCCATCTTCTCCTGCTGCCACCATCTTGTGCTGTTACTGCCACTGCTGTTGCCCCCTCCCCACTCTGTAACTGGGCCACTATTGTGACTCCTCATGCTGTTGCCAACCTCCCCACTCTGTGACGGGGCCACTATTGTGACTGTTCATGCTGTTGCCACCCTCACTCGTCTGTTCAGGGGCCACTAGTGTCTGTATGGCCTTGTTGACATCACCATTTATTTGGGCTGTTCTGATGGATCAGAAGAAGGGAAAAATAAACAATGACATCAACCCAACCTTACTGCTGACACTCTCCCTACTCTGTCATGGGGCCACTACTTGAATCAGTGGCTAACAGAATACGTTATCTATCAGTCAATGGGGACACAGTAGACTTTCTAAAATGAGACAGTTCTTTCTCACTATATTAGAATCTTGGGCCACTGCACAGTTAGGTAAATTAGACCTGACACTTAAATTGGTTCACACTTCAGTTATTTGGTCAGTTAATTCCAACAGTTACTGTATGGTGAGCCAAAATCAGGTACAAATCCTACTCTCAGATAAGGTATCATGAAAAGATCTGCACCTGTTCTGTGTTTTTGACCCGTAACTGACCAAATAACTGGTGTGAAGAGAGCCTAATAGTGACACACAGTCATTCTACAGCTAACATAAGTGATTCAAAAGCATGTGTTTGCACTGCCACAACATGGCTTAAAATAAACTTTTTTTTCTCCACTACTTTATTGGCACTGCCTCCATGTCCTTCTTATTTTCACTAAGGAGTCATTTGGACACAGCTCCTGCAGGGGTGCAGAGTGTTTATTTTTATTTTACTGAAGGCTGCTGTATGCTTTTCTTTTGGTTTAGCTAGGAATTTTGAGACCTGCCTGTATAAGACCTGCCTGTCACTACCAGAAAGTACTAACTATGCATGTTGCAGCAATGGACAGTGATGTACACCAAGATACACTCACCCTGCAGTTTAGCTGCAGGCCAGGAAATATGGACTATTAGTCCCAGCATGCCCAGGAAATGATGTAGTCCCAGAACATAAAGGTTGTATATCAACCTGAGTATGCTGGGACCAGTAGTGATCCAACTTCACACATTTCTCATTTTGCAGGTGCAATTTGCAGTGCTGTTGGATGTGGTAAACAGATTGCCCAACTTCTTTGGGCAATGCAGTGATGTCAGCAGGAAAGAGCACAACCCTGATAATATGCTACATTCATCAGGGTAACGGGACTAGGTAAGTATTACTTTTTATTTTATTACAACTACTTCACTATTGTGAGGGGGCAGCACTATTGTGAGGTGAGCATTAAGGGGGGATTCTATGGAAGGGGTCACTAAGGTGAAAAACTACTGTGGGGGCAGTAAGGGGGCTTAACTACTGTGTTTGAACACTAATAGGGCATTCTTACTCTAAGGGGGTACTAAGGCATAACTACTGTGTGGGGCACCAAGGGGGCAGTGGTGTAACTACAACTAACTGGGCCCCACAGCAAATTTTTGAATGGGGCCCCCCCAGAAACTTCCTCGCAACCCCAAACTCACATGCAACCCTCACTCTTGTGGCTAGTCAAGACTGAGCTCTCCCAGACAAGGCCTGACAGCCGCTCCATCCGCTTTCTATAGTGTCACTGTATATAATGTCATTGTATAATACTGTTGAGGGGGGCCTGACAATAAAATCTTTTAGTCTCCCTCCTGAAGGGGCCCCTTGTGGGTCTGGGCCCGAAAGCAGCTGCTTCCCCTGCTTCCCCTATTGCTACGCCCCTGCAAGGGGGCATTCTGCTGTGAAGGGGCACTAAGGGGACACAACTACTGTGTGGGTCACTAAGAGGGCATTCTACTGTATTAGGGCCCTACTAGTGCTGCTATTATTGGCTCTTCTTGGGCATTTCAAAAGTTGGGAAGTATGCTATAGGCCACAAAGGAATATGATATGACTTTCATTATAATAAATAAAAATGATACGTTGTTCTAACATTTTTTTCCTGTACAGAATGCTTTACTGGTCAGTATAGCCAAAAAAACACAGAACAACAGTACGCTGAACCTAACCTGTCAAATGTATGCTAAAGGAGTGGACACCTATAGATAGTGTATGTGGTGAATGTACACTTACGGGGTGTTAATCCACATCTTCATAGGCTGCCCTAGGGGCCTCCAATGCAGATTCTTTTAAAAATGGTGGGCACAATAGTGCAGCATGCCATGATATTTTGTTAGGCAGAATGTAGGGTGGAATGATGTAAACTGAAGGACTCTTATCGACAGACATTACAGGTATTGGGGTCCATGCTTTATACAGTGTAATTCCAATTATTCATGTTTGCTGGGGCCCTTTGCAATGTCCTTGCACAGATGCCCTACATTATCTACATCTGCCCCTGGAAAATAGCCTTACTTAGTAACCAAGGTATCTTACAGAGAAACAAAAGTGCCTTTTCGAAGTGGCTCCCTATGAGGCTTTCCCACTTCTTAACAAGCCTTGGAACATGACAAGGGAAAATAGCCAAGCCAAGCTGTTTCGGGGTGTTTGCCCCTTATCAGTATGGAGTAGGAGTTTGACTGGCTGAGTGAGGCCTATAAAAGTCCACTGCAGAAAATAAATCCTAGTATTTCTGAATATTAACATGATAGGGAGGATTGTGCAGGATTTATCTGGTCTAGGGCATGCTGTGTGAGTTATAACTGGGTCTGTACCTGGCATTTAGAGAGAGACATACTGGGCATACACTTAATGGTTGCACAACGCATGCAACTAACCGTTCTCCTCCCCTTGTGTCACAATCAGATCATTCCTTCTTCCTCTTCTCTTTCCAGCTCAGGATTCTTTGCATATAAACAGTAAACAGTTCTCTCTTCCCCTCACATACTTCACATACTTGTGGCTATTTTCTTTTACTCTTCCCAGAATTCAAGAAAGGCCAGATATTCCTTGTCGCTTCTTTGGGCCAATCTTTACTATTCTTTCCCATAACCTCAACGACCTTGAAAGTTTCTGACCAAGAGAAGCAGCGTCCTATATCTTCTTTTATCTTGAATTCCAGCTCTGGAATAATGAGTATAATATCTCTGTGACCCTTCATACACTTGGAAGAGTTGCCTCATCTGCACTGCTGTACGCATGAGCTCTCCGTTACTCCCACCAGTAGACACTATGGTAGTATTTACTCACAGATAAAGGGCAAGATGGATTGGAAAAGAAGAGATGGTCCGGATTCAAACATTCATCCTCAACTAGATGAACCGTGTGCCTACATGCAATTGCAGTCACATAGAAGTTGCTGAACTTCACTCGGGGTGAATTCATATATACCTTTTTTCTGATGCATTTTTTGAGCCAAACACAGGGGTGGGTCCAAAACAAGGAAAACATAGAGGACATCTGTATGCACTCCATTACCAAAAAACACCAGAAAAACTGAATGTAGCATTCATATTCCATCCCAAGGCTCATTTCACGTACAACATTTTTCTAAAAAACACATTTGTGTTGTATCTTTCATGGTGTTTTTGGACAGAAAATGCTGTGCAGATGTTCTATTAAAGCCTGTTGTGAGATACAAAATAAATATCAAGGGGCATATTTACTAATTCTGTAGACAGTAATGAAAAATGATGAACCAAATTTATCACAGTGCCTCGGGCTGGATGATATATTTGGTGCATGGCTAGACACAAAGGGAGTCATGTTTCATATGCCAGTCTTAGGCTGCTTTCATACAGTGTTAGGTCAATGATTTCCATCAGTGGTTGTGAGCCAAAACACAGAACAGATGATAATGTTTCCATTAGGCCTCATGCACATGATCATATTTTATATTTTTTTTTATAAGGATAAAATATTTTATATTTTTATATATCTAACCACATCCATTTTCCCACCCATATCTCAAAACCGGAGTGAGTGGTGTAAACAGGCAAAAAGTCGTAAAATATTTGCTCAAGTAATCCCAAAATGTTGCAAAAGCCCCTTTTCAAAGCCACAATTTTGCGAAATGGGTGCGGACCCATTGATTTCAATGGGGCCGCAAAAGATGCAGACAGCACACTGTGTGCTGTCCTCATCCGTAGTTCAGCTGCCCGCAAAAAATATAGAGCATGTACAATTCTTGTCCACAATTGCGGACAAGAATAGGCATTTTCTATGAGAAATCTGCTGACCTGACACAATGATTCTCTATGGGGCCGAACAATCACAATAGTGACTGCTCGTCCTCATACTGTGAAGGACATCACTGTATGTAAATGCCGCGGTCACCTCCACTGAACGAGCAGCCGACTGTCAGGAAAGAGCGCTTCCTTCCCGACAATCTGCTGCTGCTCGGGGAAAGTAAATGCGACTTTAGGCCTCTTTCTCACGATCAGTATTTGGTCAGTATTTTGCATCAGTATTTGTAAGCCACAACCAGGAATGGAACCTACAGAGATAAGGTATTATAGAAATATGTGTGCCTCTTTTGTGTTTTGGATCCACTCCTGGTTTTGGCTTACAAATACTGATGCAAGAATACTGACCAAATACTGACCGTGTGAAAGAGGCCTTAGGGCTCATGCACGCGTACGTATTTTCTTTCCGTGTCCATTCCGTTTTTTTTTTTTTTTTTGTGGACCGTATGCGGAACCATTCATTTCCGTGGTGTACATTCCGTTTTACGTATTTCCATTCTACAAGAGAATAGAACATGTCCTATTATTGTCCGCATTACAGACAAGGATCAGACTGTTCTATTAGGGGCCAGCTGTTCTGTTCTGCAAAATACAGAATGCACACGGACGTCATTCATATTTTTTGCAGATCCGTTTTTTGTGGACTGTAAAATACATACAGTTGTGTGCATGAGCCCTTACTTTGTAACAGAATTTTGTGCCACACCCTATTCCTGCTATAAGCCACGTCCCCTTGGCAAACTAGTTGTAGTGGATGCACCAAAAATGCACCAAATTCTGGGCCTAAATGCAATCACATTAATAAATGTAGATAACAGTTTGTGGTATTTTTGCAGTATTTCTTGATTCAGAAGCGTTTTTTTCAAAGTGCAGCATTGCATTTTTTCTGATAGTTTTCTCTATAGCATGTAAAAAACCTCAGTAAAAATTGTTATAGAAAGTTATAGATATAACAAAATAAAAAATGTTGCCAAACGCTCTTTGTAAAAAAAAAAATGCTTTGAAAAACTCTTGAATTTAGGGATTTGGGTTTAAAAACACTGCAAAAAAAGTGTGTGTGAAAGTAGGTTTAGATTGTTTATTAGGCTTTCTGTTACATTTTTTTCTCTTTGCTGTAACAAAATCATTGGGCAATAGTTCTTTATGCAAATCATATCATAAAAAGAATCATCCAGCTGGTAAAATTACAAAAGTTTTCCGAGATTTTTTAATTGATGACCGGAATGTGAATGCCCTTAAGAGAAAACATGGCATGACTTAAATGGGCCAGCATGTGCCTGAATTTTGGCAGAAAATATCGACACATAGGAAGAGAAAAGTTTCTGTAACATCTGGCACGATGCCCCAATTTTTATCCAAATTAGCTAAATGACAGCTATGGCACCTGGGTGTGAATTACGACATGCCATGTGGTAACGGCACTGACCTGGTACAAGTCATTTTCATATAATTGTCCTCTTATAAAATTCCAAGGAAATGCGTATGAAGATACTGATATTACGACACTGAATTTCTGAATTGTTCTCTCCAGTGAAGAATGCCGCCATCTTAGATGAAATGTTCCTACTATGATGAAATACTGTACATTGCATGTTATGTCTGTGTAAGTAATTGAAATACTTCTACACAAGAGACATTATGTATTGACTGTCCACATTCCCTCAATACTTTCATTGTAATAGGCTCTGGAATGACTCACGTAATCTACAGCTGGAATGTAGATACAGGCAGACATTAGAGATAAGTGACTCAGGGTGACAAGGGAGGTTCCAGGACTGCACCTCATAACCCTAAACTCTACTATGCTGGTGGCTTCATGAGTTGTCCTATGATCTAACTCGAGATTGACCTACATTCTTTTTGAAACTTTTACTCATCTTGTTATGTAATAAACCAAGATATGGAGCAGCATCTCCACTTCTACAACGACTGAAGGTTTATGGAAAACATGTTGTGCTGGATTACAGAAGTACAGAAGAAATTTTATTTCTGTTAAAATATCTACTAAAATTATGAAGATTGTATTCATTTTCCTGGTGATTTAGATAGTGTTGAGCAAAATAAAGTTCACCAAGTGGACTTCAATCCGAATTTCAGGGAAAATACGATTTTGTCGAGATACCGAATTTCCTTGTACCTTTTGGTAACGGATCAATTTTCCCTAAAATGAAAAACATTCATACTCACTTCATCTATTTGCGCGCGAAGAGTCTGCTGTGGCCATCTTGATTGAAGATCCCGCAAGAAATCTTGTGGGCGGTGACATAGAACTTCACCATATCGGCTAGCATGATGATGTCATCACGCACCACACGGGATTTCGAGCTGGATCTTCAATCAAGATCGCCATGGGGCAAGCAAATGGATATAAGGTGAATATTTTTATTTTAACAGATTATCCCCTGACAGCCATTAATGGTCATCTCAAATGCCGCGATCAGCGATGAATGTGGCATCTGAAGAGTTCAATGACGGGGGGGGGGGGGGACACAATTGTTGTTCCCCTTCATTGCACCCGCTATTCATAAAGAAATGCGCTTTGTGATGAAGTAATTTGACATAACGTTTATTTCTTTATGAAAGGGTGGTTAATAACGGTACACACTCAGATTGGGTCACTGTCACTAGTGGGGTACCACAGGGGTCAGTACTGGGCCCTATTCTCTTCAATATATTTATTAATGATCTTGTAGAAGGCTTGCACAGTAAAATATAAATTTTTGCAGATGACACTAAACTGTGTAAAGTAATTAACACAGAAGAGGACAGTACACTGCTACAGATGGATCTGGATAGACTGGAGGCTTGGGCAGAGAAGTGACAGATGAGTTTTAACACTGACAAATGTAAGGTTATGCACATGGGAAGGAATAATGCAAGTCACCAGTACATACTAAATGGCAAACACTGGTCAACACTGACATGGAAAAGGGCCTAGGAATTTTAGTGAACATCAAACTAAGCTGCAGAAACCAGTGTCAGGCAGCTGCTGACAAGGCCAATAAGATAATGGGTTGCATCAAAAGGGGCATAGATGTCCGTGATGAGAACATAGTCCTGCCACTTTACAAATCACTAGACCACACATGGAGTATGCAGGGGCAGATTGGCCATAGACCTTACAGGGGAATTTCCCGGTGGGCCGATGCCCAGTGGGCCGCCTGTGCCCTCATCACAGCCGGCCAGTGAAAGTTTTTGGGGATTTATTTTGTGCTGCTGTCAGTATTCTGTGATGGACTTTGGTATTTGGCTCTATTGGGGTGGTATAATGTGCCACAATATGGTATTACTGGCCTTGCCTTCATTCAATTTGGACAAAGTGGGGCCACTCTTAGAATTTTTCCAGGGCCACTTTAAGTTCCCAGTCCGTCCCTGGGAGTATGTGTACAGTTCTGGGCTCCTGTGAACAAGGCAGACATAGCAGAGCTGGAGAGGGTTCAGAGGAGGGCAACTAAAGTAATAACTGGAATGGGTGGACTACAGTACCCAGAAAGATTATCAAAATTAGGGTTATTCATGTTAGAAAAAAGACGACTGAGGGGAGATCTAATAACTATGTATAGATATATCAGGGGTCAGTACAGAGGTCTCTCCTATCATCTATTTATCCCCAGGACTGTGACGAGGGCACATCCTCTGTGTCTGGAGGAAAGAAGGTTTGTACACAAACATAGAAGAGGATTCTTTACAGTAAGAGCAGTGAGACTATGGAACTCTCTGCCTGAGCAGGTGGTGATGGTGAGTTCACTAAAAGAGTTCAAGAGGGGCCTGGATGTATTTCTGGACTGTAATAATAATACAGGTTATAGTTATTAGATTTCTGGAGAAGAGTCATTGATCCAGGGAGTTATACTGATGCCCAGATAATGCCTTTAACCCATTAGGTTGAAGACCAATACACCTTCACCGCAGTCTAAGGGGTAACAGTCTAATGCCCCTTTCACACGAGAGGGGAAATTTACATGTGTCCCGCAACGCATCTACAGGGCTGGACTCCGGCACTGACTGGGATCGCATATAATGCTATGCTATGCGTCAGTGCTGAGTCCAGCCCCGTAGATGCGTTTCGGAAGACATGCGAGTCTCCCGCTCGTGTGAAAAGAGCATAAGTACTGCATGGGTCTCCTTTGCAGTGGAGAGCAGGGGTACGGCTCCAGCAGGAGCACCGATGGGGGGTGTTTAACCCCAAATGAGATTGTATGGTGCAAGGTGCCTAGTGAAACCCCAAGCCTGCCTCTAGCGTGACCCAGCAGCCTGTACCTCTCTAGCGCAGCCTGCTGATGAATGTCAGTATAGCATTGACATTAAAATATTTTTCACTACAGGAATAGTATTTAGTAGGAAAAGTATTTTTAGAAGCGATCAAAATATCACCTATTATAGTCGGGACTATTAAATGATTGAAAAAAGGGGAAAAAATGTTATCAGATAAAAAAAATTCACGTTAAAAACTACAAAAATAAAAAATACAAAAATAAAATCTCCTCCACATAATTGTTATCACCGCATCTGTAACAACTTGCACTACTCAATTATCAATGATCAAAGAGAAATAAAATGCCAGAAGAAAGAAAAATAAAAAAGTTATAGATTTATCATTTGCTATTTTTACCATCTACCTCCTAGAAAGATTTAATAAAAGTTCATCAGTAAGTTATGTGTACCCTGAAATGGCACTATGTAAAACTACAACTTGTCCTGCAAAAAAACAAGTCCTCATATGGTTACATAGATGGAAAAATAAAAAAAGTTATAGGTCTTGGAAGGCGACAATGTAAAAATGAAAAAAAAAATCCTGTCATTAAGGCCCAAAACAGGCTGGTCACTAAGGGGTTACGAAGCAAATATATAGGAAAGCAAATATACTACGGTTTGCAAAAGCTACTATAGCATTTTTTTTTGTTGATTGGCTACTGGATTCATATATAGAAGTTTTTACTTAAAGGGGTTGTCTCACTTCAGCAAACGCTATTTATTATGTAGAGGAAGTTAATACAAGGCATTTACTGTGATGTATCCATGGTTACTGCTTGTATCCATGGTTACGACTACCCTGCAATCTAGCAGCAGTGGCCGTGCTTGCACTAAGGGGTTGCTTCGTAACCCCTTACTGACCAGGCATGTCACCCTAAGGTACCTAAAGGTTGGCACAGTCATTTCAGCACCTAGTATACAAAATTGAGGATACAAAGGTTTACCATCCCTATTGGTAGATTTGTATGTTTACTGAGTCTTTTCAGAATATATATATTGGACAGTGGACCTCCATGTTAAATCTCTGAACATCTTATTGCTCAGAAAAGTGACCCAAATATTTCGAAAACCAAGATTTTTTCCAGATGGTGAATTGATGGTGAATTGGACAAATGCCAGGAATACAACTCTTGAGCATCTCAGTAATGTCTGAATTGACAATTGACCTAATTCTGCTTGCATGACTCCAGTTTCTGTGCAGAGCATAAAAGACAGAGGTTGTCATCAGTATAACTCGCCTTGTTAATATCCTGGCTATTTTGACACCTCAAGTTTGATGAAATCACATTCTGTACTGGGATGCTAAGCCGATTTAGGATGAAACTGGTTTTGTAACATAAGAGGATTTATCTCCACATGAACACAAATTAATGCAGGTCTATCTGTATCTTCACAGATTTACCCAGGAGCATTGTTTATCATTGTCTTCTTTCTTATCTGGGCACCATAGACCTTAATATGTTATCCAATATTAAGTGATGACATTCTGTCTGCCTGTAACCACCTATAGGACCAGATTAGGCGTTTACTGCACACAACGGAGTGATGGCCGCACTTGCAAGGTGCGCACTCCATTCAGTTCAATGGGACTGCCAAAAATAGCTGAGCATGCCGTTCAACTATTTTTGGCGCTCCCATTGGAATGAATGGATGGCAGCCGCGTATGTGTGGTATGCCCTCCTTCACTTTTCGGGCTCCTTCTAAAGAGGCGAGACCCACAGCTATCAGACATTGGGGGCATATCCTAGCTATATGCCCCCAATGTTTGATATGATACAACTCCTTTAAGTGAGATTTCATGTAAGAATGTCAGAAAAGTTTTGAAAAAATTTAACATTAGTAAGCGCCTTATATTAACTTTCTCTACATAAGTGCCATTTGCTGAAGTGAGAAAACCCCTTTAACCCACTGCCTCCTATATATAGTCTTGGGAAACTGCACATGGTAACTGTCAAGACTGCGCTTGACGTAATCGGTACCTGTGTGAACTATCTGCAAAACTGCCTCAGTAACATACAGTCAATTTGTTGCACTAAAATCCTGCCTTCTTTTTGTACCACACTGCCATCTGCATCACCAGCACACTGCATTACCAGCCCATGGCCTGCCTTGCACCCTCAAAGTCACTAACACCAAGAGCACTTCCATTACCACCAAGCAGATGTCCCCAGAACCAGAGTGTGTCCCGAGAGAAGTATGGGTGAACCCTCCTGTCACTGCACGTCCCAGGGAGCACCAGAACGTGGGCCGCCACTGTGAGTACAACACCCCCCTACCTGGTGACTGCGGTAGTCTGCTCCTCTGCTAGAACAGACCACCGGATTTATAAAACATAGATATGAACCTACCATACAGGTGCCACCGATTACCTGATGAACAAGCAAGCGCTGTTTCATCAGGTGATGGCGTCATTCATGTAGCACCTAAAATCCTCTTCACACATCCTTGATTATTGCTGCTTGTTAAAGGGGTTGTCCGGGCTTTTTCTATTGATGACCTATCCTCAGGATGGGTCATCAATATCAGATCGGTGGGGGACCGACACCCGGCACCCCTGTCGATCAGCTGTATGCATGCGCAGTATGCACATGCCATCTCCCTTCTCTCTTCTTGTCAGCTGCTGCTGTCCCATAGACATACAGCAGCAAGCAGGAAGAGAGAAAGGAGACGACACGTGCACACTGCGCGTGCTGTCTCCTCATACAGCTGATTGGCGGGATTGCTGGGTGTCGGACCCCCGCCAATCTGATATTGATGACCTATCCTGTGCAGTGATATGGTGAAGGAACCTTTATGTTTTCATCCATGTTCCTATTGTTAGCTTTATACAGGGGCGTAACTACCATAGCGGCACACCATGTGACTGTTATGGGGCCCAGGGCAAGAGGGGGCCCAGTCTTAGTTGGGATTATATCATTTTCTATTGGTGGTGAAAACTTGGTCAGGATTCTACATTTTAAAGGAACAACTTTTAGCAAATAAAACACTGGAAAATGTCCCAAGGGTGACTGAAAGGGGTTTAGGCAGAAACCATTCTGTCCTGTGTGGGGGGCCTGGTTTGATTTTATCTATGGGGTCCTTACTTCTCTATGTATGCCACTAGCTATATACCATCTAGTTTATATTTTATAATTAGCCATTGTGTAATATAACAATTCCAAAACCATCAAAAAACCTCTGCCTGATGGTTTCCCTGAGGTATACTTATGACATGCCCTATCAGGACTCACATAAGAGATCATTAATAGATTACCAGAGGAATCCAGAAGAGTCTCTCTTATTACCTGTCTCCTTGATTTGATGGATTGTCCTCTCCCTCTCATACGATTAGTACGATATTCTTAGGATTAATGATACCAAACATTCCTCAGATATTTCCAGCCCTCCCAGTATAATCACCCGGCTTGATGTGAACACATTGACCTGGATTGCTATGTTATTCAGCTTGCAGGAATGGCTCATTCACTGGACTGACCGCTATGAGAAAGGTGCTGATTCCAGGCCCAGGTATTTCTGCTTTGGGCTGGGTGCTGCTTTATTAAGCTGACCTGGAACATTGTTAAAATGCAGCACATTCCTTTATCGGATTCTTTTATTGCTTCTGCAAACACGATAGCAGAGCAAGTATGTTAACCTATACACATGTCCCTGTGCTGTGCCAGGAGACCTCCATACAAGGCTTTGTTGAGGCCGCTGAGTAAAGGTGACCCTGCTCCTGTTCTTTTAGAAGGAAGGACGGGGAAATAGTTTAGAGAAAATGGCTATAATTATATCATGCAAATAGCAGAGCTAAAATATACTAAAAATCATAAAAATCAGAGCAATCAAAATAGGTTTTAAAATGTTCCATGCAGTGCCCAAATAATACCTCTATCTAGTTCTTAAAAAAAACTTCCATACTGTGGCTAAAGGCTACTTTCACATTAGCGTTTTCAATTCCCCTATTGAGATCCATCATAGGATCTCAATAGCGGGGGAAAACGCTATTTTTGTCAATGTGGACAAAACTGAACGAAACAGAATGCACTAAAATGCATTCCGTTCGGTTTGGTTGCTCTCCTATCGTGAACAGAATACCGCTGCAAGCAACGTTTTTCTGGCCGTGATGTGGTGTGGAGCAAATCGGACCCGTCCTGACACACAATGTAAGTCCATGGGGAGGGATCCGTTTTCTCCGACACAATAGAAAACGGATCCGTCCCTCACTGACTTTCAACTGAGTTTATGACGGATCCTTCATGGATATATAAGACATAATACAACCGGATCCATTCATAACAGATGCATGTGGTTGTATTATTGTAACGGAAGGTTTTTGCAGAGCCATGACGAATCTGCAAAATACGCTACTGTGAAAGTAGCCTTACGCTACTAGTGTTGAGCAAATCAGATTCGGACTGCTGTATACGAATTAGTTCGAAATTATCATTAACAATATCGCCTCCATACTACCGTAAAATGTATGGGCTCTGCTGAGGTCTTTGCGGTCTTGCTGCAAATATCGCGAGACTTGCTTCGTCTTGCGCCTATGACGCGACACTTTGGTTATGCGCATAAATTACAGTGTCAAAATCCAAAGCTGAACTCGGCTTTGTGCCTCAATAATGAAGCAGAGTTCAGCTTCGGATTTTCACAGTGTAATTTATGCTCATAACCTAAGTGTCACATCATAGATGCGAGATGGAGCAAGTCTCGCGATATTTGCAGCAAGACCACAACAACCTCCACAGAGCCCATACATTTTATATGGAGTACGGAGTATGGAGGCTATACAGTAGTCTGGACCCGATTCACTCAACACTAAACACTACCATACGTCATATCAGAGCAGAGCGCTACCCAAATTCCAGCGCTCTGCTAGAGTTGGCTGCTGCTGAAAATAGGAGGGTGGAGGCTCCTTGATGATCCCAGATAATTTGGCATTTTGACTTCTAGAATCAGGCTGTACCACATGGATTAAAGGGGTTGTCCAAGACTTTTCTACTGATGACCTATACTCTGGATAGGTCATCAGTATCTGTTTGGAGGGTGTCTAAAACCTGGGACCCCTCCGATCTGCTATTTTAGAAGGTACCGGTGCTCACAGTAGTACAGCGTTGTCCATTTAATAGCAACTGTGCTTGGTATCGCAGCTCAGCCCCATTCACTTCAATGGGGCTGAGCAGCACCTTGGCCATGTAACCGATGAACATGATGTCACATGGTCTAGGGAAAGCTGTGAAAAGGCTGCGGCACTACTGTGAGTGCCAGTGCCTTCTCCAATGGCTGATCGGTGGGCTGTCTGATCCCCACTGATGAGATACTGATGACCTAGGTAAAACCCCTTAAACCCCTTTAAAGCTAAGAGTGCATTCTTGTTTTTGTATAATTATCTATAATTATCTTTTTTTTTCTATTTTATTTTACTGTTTTGGTTCAATTCTGCCTGTGTCCTCCATCAATAAATTACATTACTGGAAAATGAAAAAAGAGAAAACCTGGAAAACTTAATGCGATTGAGCTGAGATTGACAGAAGTATAAACTGCTGGTGGTGCTTGGTCAATGATCACACAACCAAGGTGGTGCACCCTTTATTTTGGGTTCTGCAGCTTGCTATATGTTTGCAGGGTCACATTAATACTGGGTGACATCTCCCTTTGCTGCGATACAGGCTGCCACTCAGGCATGGTAATGATCATACAGATGCTGGATATCCTCCTGTGGTATGTCATTCCAAGCTCTTTCAACTTGGACTCGTAGTTCAAGCAAAGTGGTTGTTGACTGCTAAGCACAGAAGATCCATCCCCCTATCCTGTCCCAGACATTCTTGATGAGTGAGAGATATGGCAATTGGGCTGGCCAGGGATGCTGCTAGATATCCTGAAGAGCACGTTAGGTGGCATGGACTGTGCGTGGGCAGTCATTATCATGTTGGAACACCTTGTCCCTTAACTGAGTCAAAAAGGACAGTAGGACTGGTTACAAGATGTCCTGGACATACCGATCTCTGGCCCATGTTCCCTCCATGAATACCATGCGGGAACGGGCGTGGTAGCTAATAGCACCATGCACTATGACATTAATGTCAAACAACAGTGATTAAAGGAGGTTCTGCCTTGGTACTAATGATGGCCGCGTCAGTCAGGTGAGTAGAGTACAGTTCTTCCTGATCACATGATTGGCACTGACTGGCATCTGACAGAGGTATCTGAATGTGCAGAATGGCTGGTGGAACATATTGCTATGTCTTTATCAACACTGCATTAGAGTAGAGTTCACTATTGCATAGTCAAGTTTGGATTTATGCGCATCTAAGACTGGTTGGGTAGACCACGTATCCCCCGACGCAGCCATTCTGATGCCGTCCAGGTCCCTGCTGCTTTTTTACTTCCGGTTCCTATCATGTCACACAGAAAATGTTTCATATTTCACCTCAGCTAATCACTGGATGAAGTGGGTGACCACTATGGCCCCTGATTGATTGAGGGGCATTCTGAAATATTTCCTACATGTTGAGACAGGAGGCAAAAATGGAGATAGCTGGGACTCGGCAGTGGCGTGGGATTTGTAAAGGTCGTTA
This sequence comes from Rhinella marina, assembly GCA_900303285.1. Lineage (NCBI taxonomy): Eukaryota > Metazoa > Chordata > Amphibia > Anura > Bufonidae > Rhinella > Rhinella marina. The sequence goes on from ONZH01009586.1 coordinate 28,694, forward strand.
GTATCTCTTCTTTCATGTTTTAAAACCCCTTTGACACCATTGCAAACTAATTTTGTCTAGCTGGAGAACTCCTTTAAGAAAAGTGTCTACATTTATGAGACTACCCCTTTACAGATGTAGGCAGACATCACCTATTGGGAATTTGGGTCAACCTAGCACTTTAAAAGGGCCTGTGAAATACTAAGACAAGTTAAACAATTATATGTACCCGTATTAATTATATTGACCTTCTGTATGCAAACGAGATGGTGTCACCATGTTACTGGACTGGACCATTCACTACAAAGACATTAATAAACTGAAACCTGCAATTTAGAAGTAGTAATTGGCATGCCAGGGAGAGGCTGGATTCTGTAGTGTGTTAAAAGTTCACAGCGATGGATGATGAAGTAACAGCGATATCATTATGACATAAGAGGACACACCGTACTGTATTCCCAAGCAGTGCCTTATTACATAAGGTATACGGGAGGAGCCGCCTCTCAACCCTTCTAACTGCTTGGATTCCAGGTTACCTGGGATATACGCCCAAGCTTGTTAAACATACTTTACATGAAAATTTCCCACACCTCCGGAATGCACCAGTGATGAGCAACGGCATGCAAAGCAGTAAAGTACAAAGCGGCTTTCTACTTCTACTCTTTTTTCATATGGATTGTGAAAGCCACAAATGTACAACACCCCTGTTCCTGCATAATGGGAATGGTATTTATATATGCTTTACTATACCTGAATTCCTATTGAGTTGTGGCTATTGAGTAAGGCTCAACGGTGGAGATTTACGATTACTGGATGAAATTTAGACATCCTAAAACTAGACCAGGAGGCCAGAAGATGCAGAAGATTTACCACAATGGTAGATAGAATTGGCACATCTTGCTACAAATGTCAGACACTTTTAGTTACACCATCTCTTGGTTTGCTTACTTTACACCAATATTTGCACCAAAATTTTAGCCTAGTTTTGGAGCACTTTGGTGAATTTTAAGACTCCTCTAAATGGGACAATTGGCCATGGACCCTACAGTGAAATTTCCCTGTGGGCACATGCCCAGGGGGCCACCCAAGCCCTCCTCATGGCCGCCAGCACATAAAGAGCTAATGCTGGTACTTATATACAGAGCATGGCTGGTAGCCATATTGCCTTACTCAGACAGTGACAGAGCTGAATTCTGCTGCAGTATGTTTTTGGTTCTGCTGGGGCAGTGTTTTGTGCTGAACTACAGTATTCTTGGCCCCACCTGCTTATTTTGGCCCTGCCTTTTGTCAATTTTGACCCGCCTACAATATGGGCCACTTTCAGGTTTTTCTTTCCAGGGCCACTTTAAGTTTCCAGTTCGCCCCTGCCACTAAACCACACCACCTTTAAGAGACAATTTTCAAAACCGTCTAGCAGGGGCGCTTTATTCATGGAGAATACGGTACAAGTGCACCAGGTCCACCAGTGGCAGCTCACGTGACTCATACCTCCCAACCGTTCCACAGCTATTCCGTTTCATGTGGATGAGCCCTTAGGGCTCATGCACACAGCTGTAGCCATTTTTGCGGTCCGCAAATTATGAAAAATCAGAGATACCGGCCTTGTGCCGTCCACATTTTGCGGAACAGAATGTCCAGCCCATAATAGAACAGTCCTATCCATGTCCGTAATGCAGATAAGAATAGGACAAGTTCTACATTTTTGCGAATGGCACGGAATGGACGGTGTGCTGTCCGAAATCTTTTGAAGCCCCCATTGAAGTGAATAGGTCCGTATCAGATCCACAATTTTGTGGACAAAAATATGTTTGCTTACATGAGCCCTTACAGTCATGTTTTCCCCTACCCACATTGCACCACAGGGCAGCACACAGAGTGCCTACGCCTCTAAACAACTTGCTGTCAAATTCTGCCATTTCTCACTTGGCTTCACTAATATAATATATATTTTTAAAATGTTTTCTACAACAAAATTTGGTACCCAGTGTCCTCGACCAGATTTCACAAACCCTACAAAATATCACAAATCTATTTGTTTTTAGATTGTATTAAAACACAAGAAAAACTACACAAATGTGGTATCGTTGTAATGTCAATGACCCAGAGAATGAAGGGAAAAAGTCATTTTTACAGCATAAGAAACACCTTAAAAGCAAAACCCATAATACTAACTGGAATTGCGTTTTTTTCTTTTTGATTTTTTTTCCAGCTTTCCACTACATCATATGCATTATTAAATTATTCCATTAGAAAGTGCAACTTATCCTGCAAAAAAAAAACAAGCAAACCCTCATATGGCTATGTGGATGGAAAAATAAAAAAAAAGTTATTGCTCCGCAAAGGCTTGAAGTAAAAAACGGAAACGGGAAAAAACTAAAATCGCCTAGTCAAGTAAAGGGGCAAGTCCTGGTGACAAGTTCTTTTTAAGAAATCTCCAATGATTATATCACGGGGAAAAAAATGTGGTAGTAATTTGGAATTCTTGCATTTCCCTGCCTTCAGGATCTGATGCGTCCACACCTAATAATTACGTAGCTTGCCTGGGTATTTCTTAACCTGCGTATGGTAGACGTGCTGTGCATCAATATACTACATAAATATGGTGGACTTGTTTGTTGAAGAATGCTCTTCATTTGCTACAGGCTATATACTGACTGTTTGGATTACAAGCATTGCTTACTTTTCAGATATTATTTTTCACATTGACATATGATGCCTGCAGCAGCCCAAAGCTGACTGCACGGTGGTATTAATGTATACTGCACATGAGCAGTACCTTGACCTGATTTATCACTTTAGTCAGCATAGCTGGAGGTGTCCAGTCCAAGGACCTTGCTTTCCTCACAGAACAGTATGTGCAGTATGTGACCTTCTGCCACCGACCTTATTATATTGCTAACTGTGTTAGCTATGTGCGGTATTTATTTGGTGTCCATGTATTTAGACTTTATGCGCTGCTTTGTGGATCTTGGCTTGTCTTATGCCGACCTTTCCAATTTAACATTATTATTATTTTCTGACTTCACCTCTTCCCTGGACTTTGGGATAATGAAAGGTATTACCTAACTTACTGAACTTTATGTCCCTCTAAGGCCAAGCACCACACAAGATGGCCATGCATTCTGTATCTTAAAGGGGTTGTCTGAGATTGTAATAGTAATGGCTTTTCCTCTGATAGGCCACCAATATCAGGGTAATGTTCACATGGCTATAATCCACAGCAGAAATATTAGTGGTTTTTGGTGGTGATTTTGGTGTTTTCACAAGAGTTTTTTGGTTGAGGTTTTCCTGCTTACCCAGTGACTTCTATGAAATCCATAATAAAATCTGCTTTTAAAAAGTAACAATTTCTGAAGCGTTTTTTTTTTTTAAATCAGCTTCTGAAAATCTACTATTTGTATACAGTGTGCACAAAGTGGAGATTTGTATTTAAGAAACTGGTTGACCTGTTATATGTGGACTTGGCAGCTGAAGACATCTGTGTTGGTCTCATGTTCATATGTGTCCACATTGCTGAGAAAAATGGCGTTTTAATATATGCAAATGAGCCTCTAGGAGCAACAGGGGCGTTGTCATTACACCTAGAGGCTCTGCTCTCTCTGCAACTGCAGGGACAGGCAGTGATAACATCCTCATGCCTGCCTGGTCTTGTCGAAGTGTAGAGGGTGCAGCTGTTGCAGAGAGAGCAGGTGTAACAGCAACACCCCTGTTGCTACCAGAGGCTCATTTGCATATATCAAATCGTCATATTAAAACATATGAACATGGGACCAACACAGATGTCTTCAGCTGCTAAGCGCACGTGTAACAGGTCAGCTGGTTTCATAGGTACAAATCTGCTGACAGATGTGCTTTAAAAGTCAATGGGGAAACTATTGGTGGAGATTTCCGCTGTCAGTGGCAGATGTTAGCCATGTGAACATACCTTCAGATCAGTGGGGATCCTTCTATTTACAGTGGTCCCATAGAGAATGAATGGAGCGGCAGGGTGCATGCTTAACCTGTTGCTCCATCAGATTGGGGGAACAGGACCCCCAGTGATCAGTTAGTGGATACGGAATAGAGGATCCATTGTAAAACTTGGTACAAGCCCTTTAATGGCAATCCCAGTCCTCTTCTAGCTCCAGGCTGTCTCTACCACCTAGCTATTACACTTCCCTCTGCTGGTCTCAACTCTCTAATTCTCCACCTAACACATATGTTGCTCGTCAGACCCAACCTCACTAGTGGGAATGGCACTAGCCTAAAAACACTCTCTGGTGAAACAAGGTGGGTCGAATCCTCCTCTGCTCTACTTGTCAGGGATTATGATCCTGAATACAGCCGATAAGATCTTCAGCTGAATCTCTGTACGAATGGAGTTCATGAGGAGATATGAAGTACAAAGAGGTAGGACAGGACAGACTGTGGTAATGGAGACTGCATACAAGAGCTTCTGTTCATTACCCCCACCCTTCTCTCTGTACTTCATGTCTCCTCATGAACTCCATTCCTAAAGAGATTCAGCTAAATATCATATTAAACTGTATTCAGGATCATAATCCCTGACAAGTAGAGCAGAGAGGGGGATGAGGCAGCTCTTTAGCTCAGTGTTGTGAAGTAACTTGTCCTGCTGTGTGATTAGGAGAGGTTTTGTGTGTACTAATAGGACAGCAGACATTTTATTTCTCCTAATGATTGCTCCCCAGACAAATGAGCCTTTATAACTAATGAAAGGTATTTGGGAATATATTTATGATAAGGTGATATTTAAGTATTTTCATCTTCTTAATTCCTGGAGAACCCCTTTAAAGGGGTTGTCTCATCATAGACAATGGGGGCATATCCTATATTGAAAATGGAGCCCCGCAAGGTGGTGGCTGGAGGACTCCAGTCCGGCCACTACCAAGCTGGTTCCCCATAGAAGTGAATGGGAGCGCACCGCGCATGACCGGCCACTGCTCCCATTCACTTCTATGAGCTCGGCTATTTTCACTGGCCCCATAGAAAATGAATGGAGGACAGCTGTGCATGTGCAGTGTGCCCTCCTTCACTTTCAGGGCTCCGTTCTCTATCCTTCTCTATATCCTAGTGACATGCCCCAGTTGTCTATGATAAGAATACACCTTTAAGCTTCAGGCATGTAGGGAATGCAGTAACTCTGTAGTCTTGCTCTCCCATGTGGTATACCCGCTTCTGCACCTCTACCAAAATGGTGTGCCCCCAGTAACAGGTTGGGCGCAGTCTTGGGCAACTGATAGGAACCATTACCTTCCTCCTCTCACATGAAACAACGCAATACCAGCCGAACAACCAGTAAGAACACCTCCCACTCATGGGATATATTACTTGTACTATTGATTTAGACAAAGTTTGTTGAAGAGTCATTGACCATTTTCCTAGAGATTAATGTGGGACACTAGCCGGGACCCTTATCTCTTAGTTAGAATATGAAATGGCTAGAAAGAACTTCTCCTCTGTCTGCTCCATCACATCGTTCAGCCTTGTGATATCAATGGGAACCGTATATTGCTTAATTTACCCAGCAGGAGAATTGAGCACTTTCTGACAGATTCTTGGATCGATTAGAGCTTATCATTTTATAGTCAGGAGACCCCTAACAAGAAGGGATTGTCCAAGACAGGTAGTCCCTTTAAAGGGTACAACTACATAGTGAGGATTGTCTGATGTGGAATTTCTGTTGCCAATTTGTCAATTTGCTGTGGATTTCACCCTATGCATTGATGAGGTTTCTTCACCTACTTTACCGGTACTATAAAAGGTTGTGGATTTACCACACACAATTCCGCAGCAGCAATTCTGCAGTGGATCCATCCTATGTGAACGTAACCTTAAAGGGGTTTTTTGAGATAGTGTCTGATTGGTAGGTGTCTGACACCCGGGACCCCCACCGATCAGCTGTTTGAGAAGTTATCAGCACTCGCAGTAGCGCTACGGCCTTCTCCCAGCTTTCCTTAGGCCAGTGATGACATCGGTCACATGGCCTAGGCACAGATCAACTTCATAGAAGTGAATGAGGCTGACATACCAAGCACAGCCGCTATACAATGTAGGGCGCTGTGCATGGTGAGTAGAGAGAAGGCCGTGGCACTACTGTGAGCACAGGAGACTACTTTAAAGGGGTTCTGGGGTACAGCTGATTGGCAAGGGTTCTGGGTGTCAGACTTCCACCAGTCAGATACTGATGACCTATCCAGAGGATAGGTCATCAGTTAAAAATCTCAGAAAAACTCAGATACACTGCAAATACATTCCAAAATATCATCAAACTGTCCAATCTTTACACTTATTTAAAAAACATAAACCTCTGTAGATATCTAGCCACATACAGAAACCACCATATGCTTCTGGTAACCAAAGTTCACGGTAAGGAATTTGTATGTTATCCTTGTATTTGCGTGGGCTTCCCATGAGCACTTCCTAAAATCATAAAATGTAATGCTAGGTCAATTGGCTTCCTGTGAAAACGGGCCCTGGACTACATGTGCGTGCATCATGAAGAATCTAGATTGTGAGCTCCTCTGAGGCAGGAGCTGATGCCCATGGCTCCAGAATATGTCAGTGCCATGGATAATTGACTATACGATTGTCATAAGTGCCAACATGTGGCTAGATGTACCAGGTCTTCATGGCACATGGATCGAGAAGATCACTGTAGGCTTGTATATGGAGGCCGGTTTGAAGGATTTGCATGCTACAAGGGCAGGGAGTATAATAAACTAGCTGCAGGAGCTTTTATGGCACTTTTAGGGGAACCGCATGGATCGTTATCATTTGGAATAAGAGGTTTGTCTCATAAACTATGAAGTTACAACTTTAACTCAAGAAGCAGAAACTTGTGAGCTGCAGGGAGGCAAATCCCCGTATAATGAACCCGCAGAGAAAGCTGGAACTGATTTTCCAGTCATCTGGCTGCGCAGTTTTTTTTCTCTTCCTGTCTTATTTCATTTTCTTAGAATTTCCTCTCTCCCATTGCAGCCCCCCTCGCCTCCCGCCTCGCTCATATTTGGGATTACACAGTGAAAACATTTGAGGGTTTCCACGGCAATGATTTAAAAACTTCCAAAGCTTATATAACGAAATGGCATGAAACAGAAGGGATTTCAGCCGAGGAGAGGAGTGAGCGAAGCCTCAGAACAGAGCAAGGGCTGAGGAGAAGGGAAAACTGAGAGAAAATTTGGGGTTATAGGAAATATTCCCCTAAAACAATAAACAGTATCTAATATCTATCTACTATCTATCTCCTACCTGTTTATCTATCTATCTATCTATCTGTCTATCTATCTATCTATCTATCTATCATCTATCTACACTCATTGACAAAAAAACAAGATACAAATGTCAAATTGCTACAAAACACTGCATGCAGTTGTCTGATATGTAAATGATTACATGTGTGGTCCGATTACACGCTGGGCCCTGACAGTAAAACTGCTTCCTCCACTGTCCTATAAAAAGGCTGACAGAGGCTACTTTTGAGTAGTGTACCTCTTAGTGGGAGATCGTTGACTGCAAAGACATTTTGCCCAGTTGACAGACTTTGAGAAAGGGTGCATCACTTGACTGATAGAAGCAGGATCATCATTTCAACAAATTGTCCTTCATCTACAATGTTCTGACCTAGCTGTAAGGAAGTGTTGGGAGCAGCGGTTACATGAGGGAGCAAACACATTCAGCAAACCGGCTCTGGATGGCCCACATGACCACCGTAGAGAGGAACATTTGATCCATCAAAAAGCACATTGGTGGATTGTCCACCATCCAGACACAGGTGGCACCTTTATTACATATTCCTGGCTCTGCTCAGACAATTTCCAGGCACTTAGCAGAAGGAAATTTGGTGTCATGGTGTCCTTTACGTTTTCTGCTGTTGACAGCCAGCTGCCATCATCTTTAGCCACGAATCAAAGTTCTGTTTGGGATCTGGTGATGGTCAGGTTCAAGTATGGAGGCCACGTGGTGAGCACTTCATTGTCTTTGCTGTGGAGCGAGACTGCTGGTGCAATGATCTGGGGAGCCATCACATATGAGAGTCGGTCCCCCTAGTAGTGATATAAGGGACACTAACAGCTCAGTGATATGTGCAGGACATTTTGCAGGCATGTGTTGCGTCTCATGACTGGGCTTCCAACTGGTATTTTTCAGCAGGATAACACTTGTCCACATGGGGGTTCCCCAGGAATGTCTCCGCCAGATTGCAACACTTCCTTGGCCTGCCCGGTCACCTGATATATCACCAATCAACCATTCATGTGACCAGCTGGGGTGCCAGCTTCAGCAACCTACTAATGTGCAGGATCTACAGGTCCTGCCCCAACATCTGTGGCCAAACCTGTACAGCTCCATGCCTAACCGTATCTCATCTTGTATGGAGGTTAGAGGTGGCATAACAGAGTGCTAGAGCCTATATTTCGTTACCCAATAAACGTATCCTTTTTCTCTAATATTTAAATCACTTACATATATAGTAACATAGTAACATAGTAACATAGTTTGTAAGGCCGAAAAAAGACATCTGTCCATCCAGTTCAGCCTGTTTTCCTACAAGTTGATCCAGGGGAAGGCAAAAAACCCTGTGAGGTAGAAGCCAATTTTCCTCACTTTAGGGGGAAAAATTCCTTCCCGACTCCAGTCAGGCAATCAGAATAACTCCCTGGATCAACGACCCCTCTCTAGTAACTATAACCTGTAATATTATTACCCTCCAGAAATACATCCAGGCCCTTCTTGAACTCTCTTAGTGAACTTACCATCACCACCTCCTCAGGCAGAGAGTTCCATAGTCTCACTGCTCTTACCGTAAAGAATCCTCTTCTATGTTTATGTACAAACCTTCTTTCCTCCAGACGCAGAGGATGTCCCCTCGTCATGGTCACTGTCCTCGGGATAAATAGATGATGGGAGAGATCTCTGTACTGACCTCTGATATATTTATACATAGTTATTAGATCTCCCCTCAGTCGTCTTTTTTCTAAAGTGAATAACCCTAATTTTGATAATCTTTCAGGGTACTGTAGTCCACCCATTCCAGTTATTACTTTAGTTGCCCTCCTCTGAACCCTCTCCAGCTCTGCTATGTCTGCCTTGTTCACAGGAGCCCAGAACTGTACACAGTACTCCATATGTGGTCTGACTAGTGATTTGTAAAGTGGCAGGACTATGTTCTCATCACGGGCATCTATGCCTCTTTTGATGCAACCCATTATCTTATTGGCCTTGGCAGCAGCTGTCTGACACTGGTTTCTGCAGCTTAGTTTGCTGTTCACTAAAATTCCTAGGTCCTTTTCCATGTCAGAGTTACCCAATGCTTTACCATTTAGTATGTACTGGTGACTTGCATTATTCCTTCCCATATGCATAACCTTACATTTGTCAGTGTTAAACCTCATCTGCCACTTTTCTGCCCAAGCCTCCAGTCTATCCAGATCCTGCTGTAGCAGTGCACTGTCCTCTTCTGTGTTAATTACTTTACACAGTTTAGTGTCATCTGCAAAAATTGATATTTTACTGTGGCAAGCTTTCTACAAGATCATTAATAAATATATTGAAGAGAATAGGACCCAATACAGACCCCTGTGGTACCCCACTAGTGACAGTGACCCAATCTGAGTATGTACCGTTAATAACCACCCTCTGTTTTCTATCACTAAGCCAGTTACTTACCCACATACAGACATTTTCTCCAGGCCAAGCATTCTCATTTTGTATACTAACCTTTTATGTGGTACAGTGTCAAACGCTTTGGAGAAGTCCAAATATACGACATCCATTGAGTCGCCGCGGTCAAGTCTAGAACTTACCTCCTCATAGAAACTGATTAAATTGGTTTGACATGACCGATCCCTCATGAAGCCATGCTGATATGGAGTTATTTGCTTATTTTCATTGAGGTACTCCAAGATAGCATCTCTCAGAAAACCTTCAAACAGTTTACCCACAACAGACATTAAACTTACCGGCCTATAGTTTCCAGGCTCTGTTTTTGGACCCTTTTTGAATATTGGCACCAACATTTGCTATGCGCCAATCCTGTGGAACACTCCCCGTCAGTATAGAGTCCTTAAATATCAGAAATAAGGGTCTGTCGATTACATTACTTAATTCTCTTAGGATACGGGGGTGTATGCCATCCGGTCCTGGTGATTTGTCTATTTTAATATTTTTAAGACGTTGCTGCACCTCTTCCTGGGTCAGAGAGGGCACTTTTAAAGGGGAATTTACTTTTATACTCTGCATTTCATCTGACATTTTATTTTCCTCAGTGAATACAGTGGAGAAAAAGTTATTTAGCAGCTTCGCTTTCTCCTCATCGCTCTCTGCAACTCCCCCCTCATTACTCTGTAAGGGGCCCACACCTTCAGGTTTATACTTTTTAGTATTTATATAATTGAAGAACATTTTAGGGTTAGTTTTACTCTCTTTGGCGATTAATCTCTCGGTCTCTAGTTTGGCTGTTTTTATGTGTCTTTTACATATTCAATTTTTTTCCTTATAGTTTTTCAATGCTTCCTCACTCCCCTCCTGTTTTAGTGATTTAAATGCTTTCTTTTTGTTATTTATTGCTTTCTTTACAGTTCTATTTATCCAAATTGGTTTTTTCTTGTTTCTTATTATTTTATTCCTATATGGTATGTACCTCTCACAATTAGATATTAGGATGCTTTTAAAAATATCCCATTTTGTGGCTGTATTTTTATTTTTGAGGACTTTGTCCCAGTTAGTTAGGCCTATGGCCTCTCTTAGTTGGCTAAGTTTTGCTTTTTTGAAGTTTATCATTACATTCACACATAGAAAGTTTTATTCCATTCCAACAGCTTCTGCTTGGTGCTGTATTTTTTTTTTTTTGTCAGTGAGTGTATATACTGTATATATTCTTTAGTTGTCCACTTTTATAAAGTTGCATGTGCATAGTTACCAACAGTCCCAAATTTGCAGGTACTGTCCCTAATTTTCAGAGATTTTGGCTGTCCCAGGATGAAAATGAGAAGGGCTTATGTAAATGTCCTCCATAAGTAGGCTTCTATGTGCACAGTGCCTAAAGTTGTCCCTAGTCACCTACCATCCTCCTGAGCTGCTGCCAGATAATTTCTGCTGCCCAGTGCTGGAGACAAGGGTCAAAGGTAACTATAGATTTCTGACATTTTTTTACAGTTTGTAAAATTTGGTAATGGATGCGGAGTTCCTGATTTTATGCTCAAAACATTTTCTTAAAATGTCAAGAAATGAAGACAAGTGAGAAATGGCATAATTTTAGGGCAAGCTGTATGGAGGTATAGTCTTCTCTATGCGCTGCCCTGAGATGAAATTTAATTAGTGGAAAATATGACTGTAAGGGCTCTTCCACACAGAACGGAATTGATGTGGATTTTCTGTTTGGATTTACAGTACCAACAAAATAAAAATGTTTTTAGCCATTTTCATCCACACAACGATAATAAATCACAGTGGAAACTGTGGTGGAGATTTTATATTTATGCTGTGAATTTTCTCTGTTGGGCTCATGCACATGACCGTATCTACAGTGCCTTGCGAAAGTATTCGGCCCCCTGGAACTTTTCAACCTTTTGCCACATTTCAGGCTTCAAACAAAAAGATATAACATTTAAAATTTTTGGTGAAGAATCAACAACAAGTGGGTCACAATTGTGAAGTGAACCGAAATTTATTGGATCATTTAAACTTTTTTTGTAATAATAAAACTGAAAAGTGAGGCGTGCAAAATTATTCGGCCCCCTTGCATTAATACTTTGTTGCGCCACCTTTTGCTGCGATTACAGCTGCAAGTCGCTTGGGGTATGTCTCTATCAGTTTTGCACATCTAGAGACTGAAATTCTTGCCCATTCTTCCTTGCAAAACAGCTCGAGCTCTTTGAGGTTGGATGGAGAGCGTTTGTGAACAGCAGTTTTCAGCTCATTCCACATATTCTCAATAGGATTCAGGTCTGGACTTTGACTTGGCCATTCTAAGACCTGGATACGTTTATTTTTGAACCATTCCATTGTAGATTTTGCTTTATGTTTGGGATCATTGTCTTGTTGGAAGAAAAATCTCCGTCCTAGTCTCAGGTCTTTTGCAGACTCCAACAGGATTTCATCCAGAATGGTCCTGTATTTGGCTCCATCCATCTTCCCATCAATTTTAACCAACTTCCCTGTCCCTGCTGATGAAAAGCAGGCCCAAACCATGATGCTGCCACCACCATGTTTGACAGTGGGGATGGTGTGTTCAGGGTGATGAGCTGTGTTGCTTTTACGCCAAACATATCGTTTTGCATTGTTTCCAAAAAGTTCGATTTTGGTTTCATCTGACCAGAGCACCTTCTTCCACATGTTTGGTGTGTCTCCCAGGTGGCTTGTGGCAAACTGTAAACTAGACTTTTTATGGATATCTTTGAGAAATGGCTTTCTTCTTGCCACTCTTCCATAAAGGCCAGATTTGTGAAGTGTTCGACTGATTGTTGTCCTATGGACAGACTCTCCCACCTCAGCTGTAGATCTCTGCAGTTCATCCAGAGTGATCATGGGCCTCTTGGCTGCATCTCTGATCAGTCTTCTCCTTGTTTGAGATGAAAGTTTAGAGGGATGGCCGGGTCTTGGTAGATTTGCAGTGGTCTGATACTCCTTCCATTTCAATATGATCGCTTGCACAGTGCTGCTTGGGATGTTTAAAACTTGGGAAATCTTTTGGTATCCAAATCCGGCTTTAAACTTCTCCACAACAGTATCACGGACCTGCCTGGTGTGTTCCTTGGTCTTCATGATGCAGAACCCTGAGACTATCACAGAGCAGGTGCATTTATACGGAGACTTGATTACACACAGGTGGATTCTATTTCTCTTCATCAGTCATTTAGGACAACATTGGATCATTCAGAGATCCTCAGTGAACTTCTGAAGTGAGTTTTCTGAACTGAAAGTAAATGGGCCGAATAATTTTGCACGCCCCACTTTTCAGTTTTATTATTACAAAAAAAGTTTAAATGATCCAATAAATTTCCTTCCACTTCACAATTGTGACCTACTTGTTGTTGATTCTTCACCAAAAATTTTAAATGTTATATCTTTTAGTTTGAAGCCTGAAATGTGGCAAAAGGTTGAAAAGTTCCAGGGGGCCGAATACTTTCGCAAGGCACTGTATTTTGCGGTCTGCAAAAAATACAGATTACGTCTGCATTCCGTATTTTGCGGAACGGAACAGCTGGCCCCTAATAGAACAGTTCTATCCTTGTCTGTAATGCGGACAATAATAGGACATGTTCAATTTTTTGAAGAACGGAAATATGGACATACGGAAACGGAATGCACTTCTGGTTTTTTGCGGACCCAATGAAATCAATAGTTCCACATATGGTCCGCCAAAAAAAACGGAATGGATACAGAAAGAAAATACGTTTGTGTGCATGAGCCCTTAGCAATGCAAAGGGTATGTTCACACTGAGTTTTTTCTGTGTGAATTTTGGTGTGGTTTTCACACCCAAAAAACGCTTGCAATTCTTCTCCATTGAATTAAATGGAGAAACTGCTTGTTAATTTATATGACGCTTTTTATCTTTTTGTGGTTTTAAAAAAGAAGTGATATGTCCATTCTTGGTCCAAAATTTGTGTCTAGAGTTACAATATTAATTGGTCCCAGGAAGACCACTGTATGTTGAAACCATTGTAAGGCCTCTTTCACATTAGCTTTAGCACGGATCCGGCACCTAAAGGGTGCCAACGGATCCGTGCTAACGCTATACATGTGTGGAGCCGGAGCAGCGCTCCGGCCCCACACATGACACACATTTAAACAAGACACAGACATACATACAAACAAACATACAGACATACATACAAACATACAGACATACATACATACTCACATACTCCAGGGACGCCGGCAGAACGTCTTCACGCGCCTCCTGCGCGCAGTGATGACGATTCCCCACAGCGCCCTCTGCTGGGCGCAGTGGGGAAACGTCATAGCTGCGCGCAGGAGGCGCGTGAAGACATGCTGCCGGTGTCCCTGGAGTATGTGAGTATGTATGTATGTCTGTATGTTTGTATGTCTGTATGTATGTTTGTAAGTATGTCTGTATGTATGTAGCCGGATCCGGAATGACCCCCCATTGGAAATCAATGGAGGACAGATCCGGATTACTGGTGTGTCCACACCAAACGGATCCGTCCCCATTGACTTGCATTGGGGGTCATTCCGGATCCGTCTTGGTGCGGATGCCTGGACCGTAGAGCAAACCGCAGCATGCTGCGGTTTGTTCTCCGGTCTGAAGACGGAACGGAATGCTTTCAGGAGCATTCCGTTGTCTTCAGTTCAGTTTTGTCCCCATTGACAATGAATGGGGACAAAACTGAAGCGTTTTTTTCCGGTATTGAGCCCCTATAACGGAACTCAATACCGGAATTTAAAAACGCTAATGTGAAAGTAGCCTAAGTTGAGTAATTGGTTCTAAAGCCTCAAAATGTCATCCAAGATAAGAGAAAGTAAAGATTTAAGAGAAATAAGCAAATAACTAACACAGATAAAACAAGTCCTTACATATAAAAGTCAGGAATAGCTGATAACTAGTAACTAATCCAGCTATTTTACCAGAGAAGTGGCCTTGATTGGTTGGATCTGAGTCTGAGACATTGTATGTTGAGTCTAGTTTCAACTTACGATGGGTCAGAAAAGACCATTGTATGTGAAAATATTGTATCCTAAGGCCATTGTATCTTGAGGGATCACTGTATTTAGGCATCATAAACATGGTAGCATTGTGTTCCTGGAGCCTATATGGCGACCCATGGATCCCTGTGGTTTCTCATTGTGAAGCTGTCCGCCCGCCATCAATATGGTTGATACCTTTGCATTTCGCCACCCAATGTCATATGCAGTGATTCTTTTTCTCACTGAGGCATACAGAAGGAAATCAGCAGAATCTAGGTAATGGGAGGGCCAGATCTCCATACTCATTGCTTGCCGCCAGACCACAACCCATGGCATCCAAGAAATGCAGGACGTCAGTACATTTTTGTGCAGAACCTAATACACATCTTTCTCTTTGTGCCATGGGCAATGTGTGCCAAGTGTGCCAAGGCCGAGACTAAAGATTACTCCTACCTTGTTAATAGCAAACCTGAGGTTGAGCAACCCATTTAAACACACATTTCATGAGCCAAAAACAAGCCACAAAAATGGTCAGGCATACCAGAGTTCTGGAAAGAATCACAGAAACCTCTGTGGATCTCCAGGTCTGCTGCAGGGGCTGGAGCTACAGTATATTCAGCCTTGGAAATTTTGAAGGGCTGAATCATCCTTACAGGACAGTACTGAGCTGTTCCTAGGCCATGTGATCAATCAACGTGACATCACTGGCCTAGAAAGAGGCTGCAGCGCTCACAGGGGCGCCACAGACTCTTCAAATGGCTAATCGACATGGTGCCCAGGAGTCAGACCCCCGCCAATCTAATATTAATGACCTGTCCTGAGGATAGACCATCAATATGGAAATCTTGGACAACCCTTTTCACTGGCAGCAGAGCTACAGATGGATTGGAGGGGCTCAGAAGTGCTAGACCACAGAAAAGGATGTTGCAGTAGTCTAGGTGGGAGATGATGAGGGCAATATTGCAATACTATGTACAGCAGGAGGTTAGGAGCACAGCTGACCAAGACAAAACACCTGAAAGGACCTCTTCTCTTAATTTTTGGAATTGATAGAAGGGTTGGGTCTCCAATAATCAGAACGTTACAACACATCCTATTAATATGCAGTAATATACTAAGATGGCAATAGCAGGCTAATGTATGTCAGTGCATTCTTGTTTAATACCTTAAAAAAGGGGCGTTAAAGGCTAAAGGATCACATAATAGGGGCCGTGTGACAGTATCTACATACAAAGACTGTCGAAGATCTTAGGGATAATGAAGGTCAAAAAAATGTTTGACTATTAAAAGGGTTGTCAAAAAATGTCTGAATATTAAAGGGGCTGTCTAGCTGGTAATATTTGTTTGTTTTCTTTTTTTTCTTAAAGGGTCAGAATGCCTTTGAAAAAAAATTAATAAATAAAAGAAGCCATACTCACCTCACTGTCCCCCACAACTTCACTTGTGACACTTCCCTGGTCTCCTGGGGGTCACTAATCCAACTGAACACCTAAAATGTGATCGCTCAGTCAATCACTGGCCCCTGAGTGGTCACTTCCCTGTGTAGAAAGGGACCACAGACTATGGTGACCCTTTTTTTAAAAAAAATTAAAAATTACCAGCTGGACAACCCCTTTAATATCTGTTCTCCAGCTGAGCAGTCCGAGCAGATACAATGCTGAAACTTGTGCTGTGGGCTTACCCTGTTTATATGCATCATATGAAAAACATCCTTTCATCATGGGATGGATTTGTTTTCTAGCTGCAGATGTTGCCTGGAATGTTAATACAAAGTAGTTCTCCTTTTGTTACTTACATTGAAATCTATTCCCCTTCACTGTATCCTTCACTCATTAGATATCTAAAGGTATTTAGCCAGGATTGAATGCTTCCCACCTGTACTTCGCATTATATTGTGTTACATAATTATACTGGTATCTTTAGTTTATTGGTTTTATTAAGTCTGTAATCTGTATTCTTCTCAGTGCTCTTCCCTTACAGCTAAATGTTCTCCTTGCTCTAAGAAAATTAAAATGATTAAGTGGGAAAACACTGCCCCCTAGTGGAATGGTGGAAAATGACAATGACTTTCATATATCTTCTTCGTTTCACCTTAGTATAGTATTCCTGAGATAGTGTACCAGTAATCATTGCCTATCTGAGGAATATGTACATTGTTATAATGAATAGTTCATTCATTATAACAATAATGTTATGCTAGTTCCGTTTTTTTTTTTTTTTTTATTCTAAGCTGATGCAGAAGATGACGATATCTCTTTTTAAGGGCTAGCTCTTTCCTTTTTTTGGCCAAGGATTTTTGTTTTTTGATATTATGAAGAATGTGTGCTAAAAATTACATGACGTCGGTACAATTACGGCCATACCAAATTTGTATTGGTTTTATTTTATTTTACTACTTTAAAAAAAATAAAACCTATTTTCTTTGCATCGCCATTTTCTGAAACCCATAACTTTTTTATATTTTCATCTACAGAGTTGTATATGGGCTTGTTTTTTGCGGGGTGAACTGTCACAAGCAGGGGTCCATAGGAATGTATGGGTGTGGTAGCCTTGAACCTTTCTTACGCTCGAAGCTACCACAGAGAATGGACGGCTTCCCTGATCTCAGCGCAACATTCCCGGGAAAGCTGCCTCAGATGCCATAGTCACAATTGACCACGGCATCTGAGGTGTTAAATGACTGGGGTTGGTATCGTCGTTGATCCTTGTCATTGAGGCAGGGTGACGGCCGTATTCTACATCCATCCCCTGCCGTGTATGGAGCAGGCTCAGTGTATAATTAGGGCCAAAGTGTAACATTATGCTACAACCAAAAAAAATCACAGAAAAACTTGTGAAACAAGCATCTTACAGTGCAGATTTTAGCACAGCACTGCCAATGTGTTTGACTAAGAAAACAGCCAGAAATGCACCTAAATGATGCGTGTGAATCCAGCCTAACCCACATCACTTGCCATGCACGCTCTGAGGCTGGCGGTCGTGCTCCTCTGCACACATCACTGGTTGGCATGGTAACCGGGCCAGACACTCCCTTTGCAGGAGTGGCGCCCAATCAAAAGCCATACTGGCACATCAGGCACACTGAGATCACCGGTCAAGAGATGTTGGATGCGTCACGTGAACAGGAAACGTGGCTTATTTAAACAAGCAGTCTGCTGGCCACAGATTGCCTCTGATTGGTGTTTTTCCTCTGGATCGCCTCACTAACAATCTTGGCCTCTGATTTGGACCCTGACTTTGACATTTGCTTGACAATTAGGACCCTGATGTTTCTTCCTGATTTTGACCTTGACTTGGTATCATATCTCATTTGTCTATTTCTGGTTTTCCTGTCTGTTCTCCTGGACTTAGTCACGGTTCTGACTCTAATTTCTGATTCAGTTTTCTCTTTGTCTTTATCCATTATATTCCTGTATTTGTGGCTGCTGATTTGCCACTAGTTTATAATTTTCCTCCTGTCCCTGCACTTATTCAGAAAGGGACTCCTGACCCAGTTGTGGGCTGCAGTCTAGGGTGGATTGTGCAAGTAGGCAGGAACAGTGACATCACTCTTTCCATCTGCATTGGGTTTTTCACTTTTTTCTTTTTTTTTCAGGGGGGGGGGGGGCGGGTGATATTTTGTACAGCTGTTCCTCTTGTTTTGTAGAGATCTTCTATGGAGAAAAACAGCAGAAACAATGCTCACCTACAGCATTTTCCTATTTCACTATGGACTACTAACATCCCTTGGCAAGAAAGAAAATGCTGCAAAGAAACCACATCAATGGGGATCATTTACTATGTCATTTACTAGTGACAGCACTATGCCAGTTTTTGGCATAAAAAAGTCACAAGACCCCGTTTTGCAACTTTTTTGGGAGACAGATGAGCAGCTCTCTTCTTGGTACGAGAGTACGAGAACGTTCCCATGGAAAGGCAGGTGTGACCTTGAGTAAAACCAGATCTCAATTCTCAGTGTCCATTTGCGGGATGTTTAGGTGCTCACATACATTACAGAGGTCTGAATTTGAGCAGACGGGTTGTCTGTGGCCAGAGAAAAGGAATTAAAATCCAAAGGGAAAAATCCATCTATAGGTAATCTTGTTCGCGCGTAACCAATCTGTAAGGGGTTTTTACATCCTGCGTTTGAGCAAAGTAGTTTGAGCTTTAAAAATCTGGACTCCATCTAGTGACAGGTCTGGGGAATCACAGGCTTTGTTAGAATTTCTTCTTTAGGCCTCATTCACACATCAGTGTCCGTGATGAAATCTGTGATAAGATGGTCAGTCATTCATCTGGGAAGATTTCTGTGAAGAACTCATGTTTGGTCTGTGTGTTCATTTTTTGCTCTTCATTTGACATCTGTGTTCCACGAACACCGCACAGCTGAAAATGAATTCTCAGAACATGAGTCCGTGAATCACTGACTTTTGAATAAGGCGTTATCCTAGAAATTTAGTAATCTACAGATAATGTCCCTGATAGGGTAATCAATATAAAAAGTGGGCGACCCCTTTAAAGAGGTTGCCCAGCTTTCAAGCCCTTTTGGCCAGCCCCCCTACCCGCCAGACCTGTGGAGGGAAGAATACTTACCTGTTTCCAACTACTCAGTCCCAGAGCTTCTGTTCTCTACACTCTGGTTCCCTGCTTGCCAATGTCCAGGGTGGCTGGGGTCACATGTGCCGTTTGGGGGACACATCTCTACTGCAATGTCATATGTGACCCTCGTCCATTCCAGAAATTGAAAAGCAGGGAACCTGAGCATGGCAAACAGAAGGAGCTGGAAATGAGTGGTAGGGAGCAGGTAAGTATGCTTCCCTCCACAGGACTGGCGGGGAGGCAGTGGCTCAGAAGGATTTGAAAGCTAAACAATAGTTTTTTTTTCCCATTTATAGTAGTATTTTGTGATAATTTATAGGAGTTTTTATAAAGAAAAGCAACTCTGGATATGCCTCAGCTTGTTCTTAACGTAAGAAACACACATGTAGTCCTTACTTGTAATTTATGCTTGCCATACCTATCCCTAATTACTTAATTCAGATGGCCATATGCTGTCCGCAAAAATACAGATCCTTTTTTTTTTTGCTGATTAGATGCTGACCCATTCACTTCTATGGGTCCTTTTCTTCCATTCCACGGCTCCGCAAAACAAATGAAACATGTTCTATACTCGTCAGTGAAAATCAGGACAGACATTGAAGTCTAGGGGTCTGCAAAAAACTGAATGCAGTCTTTTTTTTTTTTGCAGACATGCTGAACTGTCTGCCGCAAAAAAAAAAAAAAAAACGGACCTGAATTTTTGCGGACAGCATACGGCCATCTGAATGAGCCCTAATGATGTCAAAGTGGTAATGTCCCTGGTGGTCTAGGTAGCTCAACTGATCTGGGAAGATTTAATTATTACCAGGTGCAGCCTAGTTTGATACTGAAGGAGCCCTCAACTTTTTAGCTAGAGAGGATGCTGAGGCAGATCTTTACCTCAGTGTTGTGATGTAACTTGTCCTTCTGTGTGATTAGGACAGGTTTTGTGTGTACTAATAGGACGGCGGCCATTTTATTTCTCCTTATAATTGCTCCCCAGGCAAAACAAGCTATTATAACTAATGAAAGATATTTGGGAATATATTTATAATAAAGTAATTTTCGTTTTATTAATTCCCCGAGAGCCCCTTAACCCCTTCCCGACCAGCGGCGTACATGTACGGCGCTGGGGCGGTGCGGGGACATGACGCCCGCTCGCCTGTGCGGCGGGCGTCATGGCCAGCAAGTCTCTGCTGTTTCTAACAGCAGAGACTTGCCACTACTTACGGCAGCGTCTTCCTGGGCCTTCTGATGCCGTGATCACACGTATGCTTCCGGGTGGTGTACAGACGCCCCGAGTGGCCAATCGGGGTGTCTGTACACCATATGAAAACTGTAATCCTCGCTGGTGAGGATTACAGTTTTCAAACTGCAATTCTTATTCTGGCCACTAGATGACAGGCCAGGATAAGAAATGAGCAATTCTTGGATTTATCTCCATCTAGTAAATCCCTGATTGCTCATAAAGAAAAAAAAACAACACAATATATTAGCTCATATTTGAGCTTTAAAATAATCACAAAAAAATTTAAAAAAATGTTAAAAAATATAAAATATATAAAAGTTCAAATCACCCCCCTTTCCGTATAATTAAAAAATAAATACCTAAATAACAATAAATATAGACATCATGGGTATCACCGTGACCAAAAACGCCCGTACTTTTAAAATATAAAAAAAAAATTACAATACAGCGAATTGTGTGGCGGAAAAAAGCATCCAAATGGCGATTCGCTGTTTTTTGTCGCTTTTTTTTCTAAAAAAAATTAAATAAAAAGTGAGCAAAAAGTCATACACACCCCAGAATGGTATCAATAAAAACTTCAGATCGCCCCGCAAAAAATGAGCCCCTATAAAGCTCCGTACACATAAATACCAAAAAGTTATAGGGGTCAAGATATGACAAAAAAAAAAAGGCCAACTTTATAATTATTTTATCACTATCAAAACGCAGGAAAAACTATACATATTAGGTATCGCCGGATTTGTACTGACCAGTAGAATGAAAGTAACTGGTCAGTTTTAATGAACATCGAACGCCGTAAATAAAAAAACAGGAAAACTGTAGCGGAATTGTGCTTTTTTTGCAATTTCACCCGATTTGGAATTTTTTTCCTGCTTCCCACTACATCATATGCAATATTAAATGGTGGCGTTTGAAAGTACCACTTGCCCCGCAAAAAACAAGCCCTCATACAGCTATGTGAACAGAAAAATAAAAAAATTATGGCTGGATAAAGGCAAGGAGCGCAAAACGAAAACGCAAAACCGAAAAAACCTCCGGGGGTGAAAGGGTTAAAAGTGTTTGCAATTAAAAAAAAAAGCTAGTAACGTTTCTTCAATTTTGCTGCATTTTTATAGCCAAATCACATCTCTAAAACAGCTGCAAAAATGTTTTTGCAACTTTTCCAAGACTTGCTGCCACATTTTGCCATTTAGCTCCAGCCTAAAACTGACATGATGCCTATTCAGCCCTGTCAAAGGCATCCGTAAAAGGCTGACCTACAGGCATACCTCCCAAGTGTCCCTCTTTTGGAGGGACAGTCCCTCTTTTTGACCCATGTCCCTCTGTCCCTCTTTTATCCTTAAATGTCCCTCTTTTTGACCTGAAGGATTAATGCATAAATGTGCATTAATAGATTTATTAAATTGCTACTTACTAAAGTGTCTCTACCTATAAATTAGACCAGAACTTCATTATTTGGTGCAATTTGGACCTTAAAATATCTATAATCTGATGATTTATGTGCTAATATTTATATGGACAATGAAGCGCAAGAAAAAAATTGCCGCAGGGGCTCCAGTAATTATGCTTTGGGCGGAGTTAGAGGTGTGGCCTAGTATGAAAAAAATTGCTGTGATGCGCGCAGCACACATTGTCCCTCTTCGCAATTTTCAAAAGTTGGGAGGTATGCCTACAGGCCATTGTTAGATCCCTGGCTGCCATCGAAGCCCAGAATGAGCAGGAATGTAAATGGATAAAATACAATTTTTACGGAATCTCTTCCCATAAAACTACACATCAATCTGCTCAGCTCCTCCTGCTCTATAACATGCTGCCTCCAGCTTAGACACCATGTTCAAATTGACAGGTTCCCTTTAACTTTTTCTATGGTGCGGTTCCCTGCTCTGCCAGTCTGGTCCTCCAGCTACTGCTTGCTTGCAGACTGAGCAGTGACATGCCTGTATACGGCACATGACCCCTTCAGCCAATCACTGTCCTCAGTGTCCCCCATCCCCTCCAAGAATGCAATTGTGGGGTGCTGATGTATTGCCGTAGCAGCCTGCCATGACTATATGCCTATTAGTCTGCTCCACGGGCCCAGACTAACAGACAGCATGTCAATCTTACAGTGATAGGCTATAATGCATTGGTATACAAGGTAGGCAATAATGCATTGGTATACAAGGTAGGCTATAATTAGAGATGAGTGAGCAGTGCTCGTTACGAGCACTGAAACGCTCGGGTCCCGTGTGAAATGCCCGCAGGCATTGCGGATCTGTCCTCATCTGCATGTAAGTCAATGAGGACGGATTGTTTGGTATGACACTCATACCAAACGGTTCCGTCCCCACTGACTTTAAGACGGGTGAGGACGGAACCGTTTGGTATGAGTGTCATACCAAACAATCCGTCCTCATTGACTTACATGCAGATGAGGACAGATCCGCAATGCCTGCGGGCATTTCACACGGGACCCGAGCGTTTCAGTGCTCGTAACGAGCACTGCTCACTCATCTCTAGCTATAATGCATCAGTATACAAGGTAGGCTATAAAGCATTGGTATACAAGGTAGGCTATAATGCATCAGTATACAAGGTAGGCTATAAAGCTTTGGTATACAAGGTAGGCTATAATGCATTGGTATACAAGGTAGGCCATAATGCATTGGTATACAAGGTAGGCTATAATGCATCAGTATACAAGGTAGGCCATAATGCATTGGTATACAAGGTAGGCTATAATGCATTGGTATACAAGGTAGGCTATAAAGCATTGGTATACAAGGTAGGCTATAATGCATTGGTATACAAGGTAGGCTATAATGCATTGGTATACAAGGTAGGCTATAATGCATTGGTATACAAGGTAGGCAATAATGCATCAGTATACAAGGTAGGCTATAAAGCATTGGTATACAAGGTAGGCTATAATGCATAGTATACAAGGTAGGCTATAATGCATTGTATACAAGGTAGGCTATAATGCATAGTATACAAGGTAGGCTATAAAGCATTGGTATACAAGGTAGGCTATAATGCATCAGTATACAAGGTAGGCTATAAAGCATTGGTATACAAGGTAGGCTATAATGCATTGGTATACAAGGTAGGCTATAAAGCATTGGTATACAAGGTAGGCTATAATGCATTGGTATACAAGGTAGGCTATAATGCATTGGTATACAAGGTAGGCTATAATGCATCAGTATACAAGGTAGGCTATAAAGCATTGGTATACAAGGTAGGCTATAATGCATCAGTATACAAGGTAGGCTATAAAGCATTGGTATACAAGGTAGGCTATAATGCATTGCATATATAATGCATTGCATTATACCAAGGTAGGCTATAATGCATTGGTATACAAGGTAGGTAGGCTATAAATGCATTGGTATACAAGGTAGGCTATAATGCATTGGTATACAAAGGTAGGCAATAATGCATTGGTATAAAGGTACAAGGTATAGGCTATAATGCATTGGTATACAAGGTAGGCTATAATGCATTGGTATACAAGGTATAAATGCATTGGTATACAAGGTAGGCTATAAATGCAAGGTAGGCTATAAGGTATACAAGGGTAGGGGGTAGGCTATAATGCATTGGTATACAAGGTAGGCTATAAAGCATTGGTATACAAGGTAGGCAAGGGTATACAAGTAGGCTATATGCATGCATTGCAGTATACAAGGTAGGCATATAATGCATTGGTATACAAGGTAGGCATAATGGCAATCAGGTATATACAAGGTAGGCTATAAAGCATTGGTATACAAGGTAGGCTATAATGCATTGGTATACAAGGTAGGCTATAATGCATTGGTATACAAGGTAGGCTATAATGCATTGGCATATATAGGTATATACATCAGGTAGGCTATAATGCATTGGTATACAAGGTAGGCTATAATGCATTGGTATACAAGGTAGGCAATAATGCATATCAAGGTATACATCAAGGTAGGCTATAATGCATTGCAAGGTATACAAGGTAGGCTATAAAGCATTGGTATACAAGGTAGGCTATAATGCATTGGTATACAAGGTAGGCAATAATGCATCAGTATACAAGGTAGGCTATAATGCATTGGTATACAAGGTAGGCTATAATGCATTGGTATACAAGGTAGGCAATAATGCATCAGTATACAAGGTAGGCTATAATGCATTGGTATACAAGGTAGGCTATAATGCATTATAAAAGTGATGAAATGATCTAATTGTGATGTCCCAAATTGGAATTACAAAAAGCAATCATTAAAGGTTAATGAACTTTTTTTTTTTTTTTTTAAAAGTTAAAAAAATAAACTTTCAATAAAAAGTGGTTTTATTTTCTAAAATTGGTATAAAAAAAACTTCCATACACGGCAACATATATGAACCCATATAATAAAAATAATTGATTTGCTGCCTTAATGGGTCGGGAAGGATCAGTTTCCCCCTTATTGGACCTCTATTGTAGAATCCAAAATACATATTCTTTCCCATTGAGGGTCAAGATATTCCATAAATAGGAACGGGATTTGGGAGACACAGCTTTAACCGCTACGATAAGGGAGCGCACGGAAAAAGTTAGGCAAGCTATCAGTAGCAAACTATGGTGAGAAATGCAGTTTCGCATAATACAAAGGGCTACATATACCTTTGACCTGCGCACTATCTTCGGTGGTGCCCAAATTGTCACTTACAAAAATTATGCTTGCTGCATGGTCTCTGAGAGTGCCCGAGCGTGTTGTACCATGCGGACTCGGACAGTGAGTATAACACAGCTCCCCTCCTGAACTTCCAGCACTGCTGGGGTCGCATAGCATTATATTGATTTATGATGCTATGTAACCCTTACAGTTCTGGAATGTATTGGATAACAGTGACATAATGCTGTCACTGTTATCTAATACATTCCAGACCTCTAAGGGTTACATAGCATGGGTTTTGGGGTTGAGGGAAGTTTTAGGGGAGAAAAATATAAGAAAATAGAGAACAAAATGAGGCAATGGGCCTTCTTTGTATACAGGAGATTGCCTTATCTGAATGCCATGTAATGTACTTTATTTATCAGTATGTTTTAAAAAAGATAAATAAAAATAACTTAAACCACCTGTTAAACAACATAAAAAATAACAATGGAATTACATTTTTTTTCCATCACCCCAAAATAAATAAATAAACATTAATCAATCCCACATACCACAAAATGGTGTCAATGAAAACGACATCTCTTCCTGCAAAAAAAAGATCACATACGGCTACCTCGATAGAACATAAGTTATGGCTCTTGGAATGTAGCAACATAAAAAAACAAATGTTTTTTTTTTAAAAGTACAGTGCAGTGAAAAAATATTAAAATCAAATAAAACTACACATATTTGCAATCACTGTAATTGTACTGACTCATATAATAAAACTAACATGATAGTTGTGTTGCAGGGTGAACGTTGCAAATTTAAAATGCAACAAAAATGGTGAAATTACTTTTTCAAATATTAAATTAATGGAAGTAAGTAAGTTCTAAGAACCCCAATATTGTAAACTCTGAAAAAAGTCATCATGGTGGCCTGGGATAAATGGAAAACATGTGAAAAATTAACTATTTCAATCAAAGAGCACATGAACTGTAAGTCATTGGATTTTACTACATTGTAATGGTAAGGTTTTCATAGTACCCGTGTAACACAGGTATCCACCACTGTACGGTCACTGGGTGCGAGGAATATTGGTCTTTATATAGTGTTTTATTCAGTCACGATTTGTTAGTTTTATTGTGGAATTCCTGGAAATATTGGTCTTTATATATTGTGTTTTGTTCACTATTAGTATTATTTAGTTGCTATTTAGTAGTATTGGTAGTGGTCATGGAGTGGCCTTACATGGCTTGGCCCACTTAGACCTCAGATGTGTTTCTGCCCCAAGCCCCGGAGGACAGGAGCATGGAAGTGGCTGCAGTATTATACACAGTGGCAATCCTAACACCAATGCTCACTAGGGCAAGAGCAGAGATACCCTGATGTCTCCTGCCTGATGGTAGTTGAGCTGCCCTTGGTGTTTTGAGTGTTGTAAGGCTGCAAATCAGGAGATGTAGGTGCTGTATGGTGGTGGAGTCAGTACCCAGACCAGTTGTAGAAGGTAAACATCACTCTTTACTAAAATTCAGAATGGGAGTTGTAGTACAGCCAATGGTATCAAAACACAGTTCCAAACAACTGACAGTGCAAATCTTCCCAGATAACAATGTATGGATATAGGCCAAGATGGGGGTTGTAGTACTCCTTCTTTCTATATCTACAAAGTCTCTTTCTGCAGAAAAGTTGGCCTGGCAATAACACTTCTGCAAGATTGACAACTGAGGGGTACAGGATTAAGATACGGCTGGCCAGACCATGTCCGAGTGTGAAGGGTGTCCTAGCAATGTCCCTCTAACTACAGTAAAGTCTTTATCACCTTTAAATAGATACCTTACTGACTGACTCCAGTGTTCGGATGTGGAAATTCTGGACCTTGGTTCTTGGTTCTTTCCTTTCTCTTTTCCTGGAGTACTGTGGAGTAGAGATGGCTTTCTCTCAGAGTTGCCGTATCACAGTAGATATACCCGCATTGTGCCTTCTCACAGTAGTTAAAGGGGTTGTCCAAGTTATGAAAAAAAATATATAGAACTGTAAATCTGATGGGCAGCAATATATAACTAAGTTCATTAAGTTTTAGGCAAAAAAAAATCCATATTTACTAATTTCCCTGGTTCTCTTCTGGCCTTTGTTTACATGCAGTAATAACAATCTCAGCCCCTCCCCCTTCTCTGCAAAGGCAGTGAATACAAGTGCTGAGTGACATGTCTGCCTGCTGGAATATTCAGCAGCATGTTGTATGTGTAGGACTACAAGTCCCAGCTGTACAATGACACTGCTGATACACACAGGAAATTCTCCCTACCTGTTCTTGTACAATTCCTCTATAGCTCCTGGCCCAGCATTTGTCTCCTCTCACTGCTGCAGTTACTGTTTGTTGTAAAGCCTTGAGCCCTCAGTGTGTTCTGGCTGAAAGGGTTAATGTTTTATCTGAAGGAATCCAGGGAGAGCAGATAGAAGGAGCCCGGCAAAAAAGGGGGCGTGGCCAGTGATGTCTCGTGTACAGACTGTTATCTGAACTCTGAGGCTTGTGAACGAAACATCATAGACCAGGGAGATAAGGTGACATCACAGGTCATGTGACCCTCAGTCAACTCTGAGAAACCAGCAGCTTTGGAAACACAAAGTATATGGGAAAGTTGTTATACCTGACAAGTTAGAAACATATAAAGAACAAAAAATAACTCGGACAACCCCTTTAAGCCACATTGTGCCCATTTCATAGTAGCAATTCCCACATTGCACCCCCTTTACAGTAGCTATGTGCCCACATTGTGTCTGCTTCACATTGTGCCCCTTTCAGTAGTGCCCCCTCCCCCTCTTTTCTTAATAAAGTAAAAAAAAAAAAAAAAAAAAGTAAATATTCACCTGGGTACCCTGATGATCATCAAAATTCATCCTGCGCTCCCCAGCAGCAGTGCAATGCGAGCACACACATCTTGCCTGCTGGGCTGTGTAGGAGGAGGCTGATTCCCAGGCCTGCATGCTCCTCTTACACAGCCAGCAGTGTGATGTGTAATTGCATTGTACCTGCTAGGGTGCTCAGGCGGCTGTGTTGAATGATGAAGTGGGGACCATTACAAACAGTGAATGCTGATGATGTCCATGTGATCTGTATGCCAGGCGAGCTGACTAATGAGCCCCCAGGATAGAGGAGAGCCAGATGCGATCGCTTGCCTCTCCCAGCGGCTAGATAGTGAGCGTACCCGCATTCGGATAGCACAGACACTGTCAGCACTCATTGCTGAGGGTGCACTGATGTCAGACAGGGCAGTATATAGATATATATATATATATATATATATATATATATATATAAAATAGTCAGTTTTTTCATTAAAAAATGCTAAATCAATAAAGTATCCACAAAAATGGAAAAAGTTACACTTTAACATATTAAATAACATCACATAACAAGAACAGTTTGCAAGTACCCTACTCACCACACCACACTCGATGTGCAAACTCAGCATATGCACTGGGAAATACTCCCAGCGAGGACAGTGACTGGGTACACAAACCACTACAGACCCACTAGATGTCGAGCGTCCTTCTAATATTCCCCAGACAGGCCCTCTTCATTACGTCTATGGAAGAAGCTCCTGCTCTTTTGGTAACTCCTATATACCTCAGTGGACATGGTGGCACACGTGGATATGTCATTAGTGTTATAGACAAGAATGTACTCCTTTAAGCGCTTGTAAAATAATTATAGTTTTGTTGGAATTCAGCATGTGGTTTACTTTCAGCATTACCTATACTTGCCACTAGATGGCACTCAGAGGTAAACTGACAGCCGCAGCCATTCCAACCACAGAACTATTTGACTTGTCACATATTTCATCTTCAGCAAGATGAGACCCAGGGACACAGTTTGGAGGGGTCTAAAACACACCGGATTTTCAAAAGATTATTTGTGACCTACTAACTGTATCTGCATCCTCAGACTCACTGTCTGGCCATTCACCTGCTTCCCTGTACTTTCTGCATCTGTTAAAGGGGTTGTCCAAGTTATTTTTTTTTCTTTATATGTTTCTAACTTGTCAGGTATAACAACTTTCCCATATACTTTGTGTTTCTAAAGCTGCTGGTTTCTCAGAGTTGACTGAGGGTCACATGACCTGTGATGTCACCTTATCTCCCTGGTCTGTGATGTTTCGTGTACAAGCCTTAGAGTTCAGATAACAGTCTGTACACGAGACGTCACTGGCCACGCCCCCTTTCTTTGCCGGGCTGCTATCTGCTCTCTCCCTGGATTCCTTCAGATAAAACATTAACCCCTTCAGCCAGAACACACTGAGGGCTCAAGGCTTTACAACGAATAGTAGCTGCAGCAGTGAGAGGAGACAAAAGCTGGGCAAGGAGCTATAGAAGAATTGTATTGTACAAGAACAGGTAGGGAGAATTTCCTCTGTGTATCAGCAGTGTCATTGTACAGCTGGGACTTGTAGTCCTACACATACAACATGCTGCTGAGTATCCCAGCAGGCAGACATGTACTCACAGCACTTATATTCACTGCCTGTGCAGAGAAGGGGGGAGGGGCTGAGATTGTTATTACTGCATGTAAACAAAGACCAGAAGAGAACCAGGGAAATGAGGAAATATAGATTTTTTTTTTTGCCTAAAACTTGCTGAACTTAGTTATATATTGCTACCCATCAGATTTACAGTGCTATATTTTTTTTCCATAACTTGGACAACCCCTTTAATTACTATGATGGAGAGTAAAGGTGCTATTAAACGCATGTGTTAGTGGCCACTGGTAGCACTTGTGACTTACTGCTAACTCCCTAATCCTCTAGGTGTCACCCCTACAGCATAATGCCCACTAATGTGACCCCAGCACAGTATGATGCCCCCTTTACATTCCCACCACATAGTATAATGCCCCTTTGGTGCCCCCCATGCAGCATAATCCCCACTTATGTGCCCCCACACATTATGATGCCCCTTATGTGCCCACCACATAGTATAATGCTCATTTGGTGCCCACCATGCAGTATAATGCCCACTTATATGCCCTCACACAGTATGATATCCCCTTATGTGCCCACCACATAGTATAATGCTCATTTGGTGCCCGCTATGCAGCATAATGCCTACTTATGTGCCTCAATACAGTATGATGTCCCTTTATGTGCCTTCAGAACTGATACTCCATTATGTGCATCTACAAACTATGAAGCCCCTAATGTGCCCCTCACACAGTATGATGCCCCCTTACATGGCCACCACAATGCCCCTTTGGTGCCCCCATGCAGTATATGCCCACTTATGTGCCCCCACACAGTATGATGCCCCCTATGTTCCTCCCACATAGTATAATGCTCCTTTGGTGCCCCCCATACAGCATAATGCCCATTTATGTGCCTTCAGCACAGTATTATTCTCCTTATGTGCATCTATACAGTATGAAGCCCCTAATCTGCCCCTCACACAGGAGCAGCTCCCAGATTGATGCAGTTGAAATAGATGTTGCTTAAAAATACCATCACTTAATATTTAAGATGAAAAACTTTTATGGTCACTGGCCTCCTGATGTGAATACCGGCTGGGCTGTGGTCTGCCAGCTGTGTGACAACTCTATGCCCATGCCCGCTAACACCTGGGTAATTACATCCTAACTATGCATACACAGGCTCCACTCCACCACAAATAATAGATTGGGCACCACCATACTGAGTATAAGTGGGGGGCACAGTAGTCAGAGTTTCACCAACTGGACATTTTTTACATATCCGGTTCTTTGCGTTGTCACCCAGTCATTGTAAGCCGGGTCTGCATTCCAACTCTCTACAAAAAAATTCCTATGAATCACTATGAAACTACAAGGAATTCTTCAACACTGCCTGGTCTCCCTGGATTCTGTAGGACACGTAATACAGACTGTACCACATAGTCCTTGATTACAATAACTGAGAGTCACCCTCCTTCTGCACCTGTCCTGCTCTCCCCTTTTTCCTATTTTTTCCTTCTGTTTGTTTGATTTTTGTTGCAGAGCTGAAATTTCAAGTGCAGAACTTACCAAACATTTCATTTAATGCTTATGTGTGTGATTAAAAGAAATCCACAGTTTCCCCCTTAACAGTGACCTTCAGAGTTCCCCAGACCCGCAACAGTGATCTCTACAGTGCATCAGAGCTGTATAAGAGATAGTAACTGGTATGTATGGAGCCAGCCACAGTGAACTCATAGATAAATCCAGTCTAGTATTGTTCTTTGTCTTTGTTTATGTTGTCAATAAAGATTTTAAAAAAATCGACACTAAATCAGATCCCTCCTGTAGGGGTCGTACGAGAGCTGCAGCGGAGGACGGCAGCCCGGAAGAGGCAAAAGAGTACGATGTTCAGAGTAGAGTGAGGACGGGAAGCGCATGCGTCTAGTGGATTGTAGTCTCCGTGAGGGAGACCGAGCGCGCCAGGGTCGTGTTCCGTGTCCGCGGTGTGCTGTTATCGTCGGCGGGACAGACAGCGTTTACGGGGATGGTCCGGGACGCCTCTTGGTCTCAGCACGGCCTGTGAGCGACATGCTGCCCGGGGCCCCGGACCCCCCGGGGTGGAGGAGATGGGGGAGGCAGCCGGGCCCCGGGCTGTGGTGTCCGTCCCTGCTGCTACTGCTTGCAGTTCTCCTGGGCGTCAGTGAGGCTCAGTCGGGGCCTGGGAGCGCCGGGGAGCCCGGTCTGAACGTGTACATGAGCGAGGAGGAGGTGCGGCGGCTGATCGGTGAGTGGGGCCGGGGGGAGGGGGCCGAGCTGGGGAACACGACCCGCACCACAGCCATTGTCCTGCCGCCTGTGGGGGCCCGGGGAGTGACGAGCGCCTGATCAGCTCATGGATGATGGTGGTTGTTGTGACTGTGGATGGTGGTGGTGGTTGTTGTGACTGTGGATGGTGGTGGTGGTTGTTGTGACTGTGGATGGTGGTGGTGGTTGTTGTGACTGTGGATGGTGGTGGTGGTTGTTGTGACTGTGGATGGTGGTGGTGGTTGTTGTGACTGTGGATGGTGGTGGTGGTTGTTGTGACTGTGGTGGTGGGTGGTGTTGTGACTGTGGATGGTGTGGTGGTGGTTGTGACTGTGGATGGTGGTGGTGGTGGTTGTGACTGTGGATGGTGGTGGTGGTTGTTGTGACTGTGGATGGTGGTGGTGGTGGTTGTGACTGTGGATGGTGGTGACTGTGGATGGTGGTGACTGTGGATGGTGGTGACTGTGGATGGTGGTGGTGGTGGTTGTGACTGTGGATGGTGGTGGTGGTGGTTGTGGACGGTGGTGGAACACCAATGAGGCCAGGTGAGGTGATTGCAGCACCAGCTAGGGGCAATGGTGCACCCCTGGCTGTGGATGGTGGTGGTGGTTGTTCCTCTTCTCTGTAGACCACATCACTTTGCCCACAACCCGTGGTTTGTGTTGTACTTTTGCAGAATTGATGATGTGTACGGGGAGGACATGGTGGTCTCCGGCCTCTGTACACTCACCATAGAGTTTGATGGAGACGTCTTGTGGGCACTTATCAGTGACGTCTATGGTCGGCTCATGTGATTTGGGATGGACAGAAGTTTCTGGAATTGTGTCTGTGACAGTGGACAGGAGTCTGCTCTAACATGGGCTCCAATTAGGTTGTTCACATAGCGCCAAAGACCTGGAGCCCCTCTGTTACCCGTAATAGAGAGTCATTGGAGAGCGAGTCCTACACAGCTCACATTGACTTCCATGAACCATGTCTTTCCTGTCTCACACGGCTGCAGATCAGCTGATGGCCGGGGTCTCTGCTCTGTTCCTAGGTGGTCCGTCCTGTTAGTGGCCAGTCTTATGACTCTGTCCTCCTATGGACTGTGGCCGGTGTGTATGGTGCAGCCTCTACCTGATGTCCCATATGTTTTTGGCTGGGTCGGTAGCAGGGCTGCGTCGTGGTAGAAGATAGCGTGTACCCACCAGCAGCACCCGGGGCCAGACCCAGGTTACATTGTGTTCTATGTGAAGTGTGAATAGGCCCACAGCTGAGACCACCCCAATCCTGAGAAAGAGGGTCCTGTCCTGATGGTTCCATTCATTCTCTGTTAGATTGCTGGAGATGGTGTTTGATTACTTCCAGCAGTCCCTTTGAGAATGAATGGAAAGACTGGGCACAGGCCCGACCTACCGCTCCATCAGTCTTGGGATCGGTGGTGGTCCCAGTAGTCAGACCCCCTCCGATCAGTCATCGGTAATAACTTCCAAACTTGGCACAAAGTAAATGACAGCAGAGAACTGGCATAAATACACTGGGAAAAGTGCCCCCTTTATGGTTTGGCACAAAGATCTCTGTTTGCTGTCAGTGAATAGAAACCCCCTTGTTGGTTTGGGGTATGTCCACACTTCTGGATCTGCCGTGGTCCAGTATTTTACGGATGGTGAGAAGACGTTGCGCTGCTGTGTGATGGGGGCTCTTGACTGACAGGGCTGTTGGGCCCATCATGCTGGTCGGGGCTCATCCATGACTATTCTGTGGTTGGGGGGACGTCATGTTTTACAGGATAAGAAACCATCGCCCAGGATCATGTGCTTCTGATGTCATGTATGTTCATGGTGAAGCTACCTTATGTGATGTTACGTTGTCTTCTCCTTCCTGGTCCGTTCTTCTGCAGGCTCGCTGGGGTTGACGGAGTTTAGTTCTGGTCTTCATATAAAGGTGGTAGAAGTCCCAGGATGATGGGCGTGCGGTCTGGATTTTGAGATGATAAAATCTTCTCTGCAGGGCTTACTCACCCATCCGTATTAGAAAGTGTCCGTGTAGCGCCTGCGGCAGTGAGGTCCTTGTGTCCAGAAAATAAGAATATTTAGTGGCACCTTGTTTAAAGGGGTGACCTGTCCTCAGGATAGGATGGTGGGGGTGCGACTCCTGATACTCCCACCCATCAGCTGTTAGAAGCCGTGTGGCCGCCTCTCACTATGCCAGGCACTGCGCCGTACATTATATAGCAGCTGTACGGTATGTCAGCTCAGTCCTAGTCACTTGAGTGGGCCACAGAAAGGCAATGTGACGTCACAGGCTGAGGAGGCGGCTTGGGAAATCTCATTAAAGGGGTCGTCTCACCTCAGTAAGTGGCATTTATTATGTAGAGGAAGTGAATACAAGGCAGTTACTAATGTATTGTGATTGTCCATATTGCTTCCTTTGCTGGCTGGACTCATTTTTCCATCACATTATACACTCGTTTCCATGGTTACAGCCCACCCTGTAATCCAGCAGCGTTGGTGGTGTTTGCACACTATAGGAAAAAGTGCTGACCCCTCTGATTGGCTGGTGTAAGGGTACGGTCACACGGTCAGGTTTCCTGATGCAGTTTTGGAAGCCAAGCAATTCATATCTGTCCTCCATACTTTCCTTTTATGATCCAGTCCTGGTTTTGGCTCCCAAAACGGCATCAGGAAACCTGACCGCGTGACCGTACCTTAAAGTGTAAATCGCGGCTGGCCAAGAGAATGGAGGCCAAGTGATCGTAATAGCGGTCGTTCATCCCTCTGTCACTTTGCATTAGGCCATGTGAAAGGCTCTTTAAACTAGCGCCCATTGACTTGTGTATCATTCATGGCCGTTCCTTATTGGTTCTTCTTCATCGGGATGCCTCATGCTTTGAACGTATGGCAGTGTGAACGGCGCCCAGTGCCCCCTAGAACGAGAGGAGCGCTGTCTCCCCTCGCCGCAAGAGACGGACTCAATTCTGCTTCTTTCTCCTCCTTCTAGGGTTCGGTGAGGATCTCGGCCTCTGACTTGTTGAGCGTTTTTTGGAAAGGCAGTGACCCTTCCGGCTGCGTTCACACATGGCAGTGCAGTTCTTTTTTGGCAGTGGTTTTCCATGATTAGAAGAGCGGTGCGGCTTTTATAGAGGCGGATGTGAGGATAATTAGATTACTGATAAAGGCCTAGAACGACTCCAGGGCGGCAGGGTCCTCCTTACGTAAACTCACATAATTTTGCGCTGTCATCAGTCAGCCTGTCCATGTCTGCACACGACGGCTCCGGATGCACACGTCTTGGCAAGGTTTGCCTGTTTTCAGGCTGGGTTCACATCTGCCTTATGGAATTAGTTTTTTTTTTTTTAGTTTTGTCATAGGGACAGAAAAACAATTCAAGCTGTGAATGATCAGGACTCCAATGGCGCCTGACCGATCCCCTTATTCTGGGGTCCGTCACGTTCCGTCGTCTCATTTCTCCCAGTAGAATAGGTCTACATTGCTGCTCTGCTTCTTCCTGCGGTGAAGACTCTGGATGCCGGACTGAAATATGGCTTACCGCTAATCAAACTTTAAAGGGGTTGGCGACTTTATGGCGGTATGTCCTTAACCGCCATACAGTGCACAGTGAACTCGAAGCCTGCCTTCAGTTCGCCTGAGTCCCTGCTTGTCATTGGCCTACGTGAACGGCTCTGGGCCGCGGCCGCCTCATCTACGGTCATATGGATTGCTCATGTGACCAATATCTTAGCCCTCCATGGCTGCACCCTCTTCTTTGCAGGCCCTGGGCATGAGATGCACCGGTGGACCCTCACCACGTGGCTGCTGCCTTTTTGCTTTCCTTGGATTTGGTGGCCGTGGCGCAGCGCTGTTTGTATAGTCTGCACAGAAGCATGCACTGTATGGCCATATGGGATATATCCTTACAAATGTCGCCGACCCCTTACGTTGGGACCATTTAGGTAGGAATTAATTGTCACACAGCACACTTATTACTAGAGTATATTGAGTATAGTGAGGCTCTTATAAGCAGTTGATAGCATAACCTAGCGAACGATGGGCGGCAGTATGTGGACGACCGCGGTCTTGTGCAGGGGTAATTCACCGAGCGCTGGGACCCTTTCATTCTAGCAACTGGTGGGGGTGATCGGTGGTGATCGGCACTGATGCTGGGTGACGAGCGCTGGCTCACAGTCAGGGCTCCCGCTAAATATCCATATTAAAAATCATCCGTGTTGTGGACACATGTAGGACATGGACCTGGTGAGTGCAGAAGACGATGGTCTCCAGTGGTGGTCAGGTCTGTGTTGTGAGTGGCACCACTTCTATGGATCTGTGTACGCTGGTAGCACGTGGAAGAGAAGCACAGTAGTGTCGTGTACAGGCTTTCAGGTATATCGTCGTCGGCTGTAACCCTCCGCATGATGGAGGGTCCGAGCAATAGACCTGCTTAGGTGGCTAAACCCAATTGGGCCACATGTAGCAAGTCCTCTGCAGCTTATTCACAGTAAAAAAATTCACATCTGCAAACAAAAAACCAATGTCTGCCGGGACAGTGTGCGCCTCTCCGCCAGACCCCATTATATTGAACGCGGCCGGCGGACTTTCCATCCGCATCCAGCAGTGCCGCGTCCGGTGAGCTCCGGGAGCCTGTCCTCTGCCGGAATTCACACCTGCACCTGGTTTTAGCTCAAAATCACTGACTGTGAATAGGGCATTACAGGGGGTCTTCTGCTGCTTCCGCAGCAATAGCGGACATGCTGTCAGTCGGTTTTCTCTTCAGCGCGTGGATGAGATTTGCGGTTACTATAAATGCTGTTCTGTGGAGAATGCACGGCATTTACCATTCTGTTCCCACGTGTTGTAAATGGCGCAGATTTTTGTACAGTAGCGGTCTAGTGTATGAGACATTAAAAATCTCACCAACGCACTGCTGAGGATAGGTCACCTCTGCCGATCGGCTGTACGGGTGCGCGCGTGCCTTCTCTCTTCCTGCCCACTGCTGTCTATGGGACGCCGTCTCCCCGTACAGCTGATCGGCGGGGGTGCCGGGTGTCAGACCCCCGCCGATCTGATATTGATGACCTATCCTGAGAATAGGTCATCAATATTGAAAAGCCCGGACGCCCCCTTTAAGGACCAGTGACATGTTCCCCCTTTGTGTTCCAGCAGTCATCACTTTTTAATTTTTTTTTTTCTTCAAAAATGTTTTTTATTTTTTAATTTTGGGGGGTTAGTTGTAGGTTATTTGTAGGACCCATTTTGGGGTATATATAGTGCATCCTGGAAAATGCCAAATGGTGAGGTGCTGAGTGATGGCTGCAGGGGGCCCCGGCTGATGCTGATGTGCGGGGCTCTGCTATGGAGAAATCTGCACCAATTTGGGATGATTTGGCAGTGCTTTTCCAGGCGGACACACTGGATTTGCCACAGTCCTTTGTACGGCAAAGTGTAAACAGCGGGATATATCCGCAATCATAAATTGACAGGCCCCCGAATCCAGACCACTCCATGTCGAGGTATATGCCAGTTATCTCATCCACTCGGCTTCTCCTGTAAATGCTGCGGATCCTCAGCAGACCCGCTTCATCGACGTACGCTCAGGCCTCGTACACACACCGCGTCCATATGCCTTCTACAAAAAGTGGATCGCTTCCACCTACATTGTGTTCTTTCACACTCATCAATAGCAAGGGCTCATCCGCAAATCTGGACACTGATAAATGAATGGGTCATTGTGCCGTTCATGAAATGTGCGCTTGTGTGCATGAGCCCTAAAGGTTGCCAATCCGTGCAATCATATCTGTCTTGCTGCGTCACAGGAATCCCGCTGCCGGCCGGCACACTGGGAGTTGTAGTCTCCTGACAGCTAGCTGGTATTTGCAGTGTTGGGGCATCATCTATGTGAAATCCTGCTCACTATGGGAAAAACGGCTTGTTTGGCAGATATCACATCAGTGTGTGAAGGCACCTTGTGTTCACCCGCAAGCTATACCGCCCCCCGGGAGTTTATGGTGGTCACTGGGGTACGCCCTGTGCGTTCAGATAGAAGAAGGGACAAGGACTCAAACTACAGCCTGTATTAGACCGCTGTCGCCGATTGCCCGATGAACGAGCAGATGCTTAAAAAAGTATCTTTTCGCAGGCAGCAGGTCGTGGTGTCTAATAATGATCTGCCGGTGGCAAACCACTGTACAGCATGGGGACGAGAGATGGCGTAGTGATCACCTCCCCCAGCTGATCGCTGCATGTAATAGAAGCGGTCTCCTCCGCTAGCGAGCAGGCGATTACTTCCCTCCTGACAATAGTTTTCCACATCGGGCTGTGTAATGCAGGCTTAAAGGGGTTAACCAAATTCCGAAACGGAAGGCCCCTCACAGGTAATATACTTACCCTGCTCCCTGTGCCGCTGCTGCTTCTCCCCGTACACGGATGAAAACCTTTTGTTGCTGGGGGGACGGGGGGAGTTGGCAGCCAATGGCAGGTGTGGACGGGGACGAGCCTCCCTAGCATCGCGGGTAAGGCTAGGGAGGCTCATCCCCACCTGCCATTGGCTGCTCCCCTCCGACTCCGGATGTTTTTATCCGTGTGCAGGGAGAAGCGGCGGTGCTGGGAGCGGGGTAAGTATATTTACTGTGAGGGGCCCGACAAATTGGGGGGGGGCGGGGCTGTTTCAGAATTTGGATAACCCATTTACGGCCTCATCCACACAACCATAGTTTTGGTCGGCATCCGATCTGCAATTTTTTGTGGATCGCACGTGGACCCATTCATTTCTGTGGGTCTGCAAAAATCCATGTGGCCGTTTTGCAGGCAAGAGTAGACAGTGCTAGTGAAAAACTGCGGCCTGCACTCAGATCGGATACGTATTTTCCAGATCTGCGATTTGTGGACCTCAAAACTGATAGTTGTGTGCATGAGGCCTAAGTCTGAGGTGTCGGTGTGCATGTGTCCCGTCCTGATGTACAGGGGGCTTTTGGCTGGTTGCAGATGTTACAAGGGCTCACAGTCTGGCGGTTTTCCAG
The DNA here is from genome assembly GCA_900303285.1 of Rhinella marina. NCBI lineage: Eukaryota > Metazoa > Chordata > Amphibia > Anura > Bufonidae > Rhinella > Rhinella marina. The sequence goes on from ONZH01009586.1 coordinate 67,460, forward strand.
TTTGTGTGGTTTTCTGGTGATTTCCATTACCTGCTGTCAGGTGTCTCAAACTAAGGGCTTGTTCACACAACTTCATGTCATTTGCACTAGTCCGCAAAATGCAGATCTGCTAAAAAATACGGATGACGTCCGAGTGCATCCCATTGTAACAATGCCCATTGTCCGCAACGGACAAGAACAGGACGTGTCCTATCTTTTTTGCTGGACATACGGACACAGGTGTGCTGTCTGCATTTATTTGTGGCCTCATTGAAATGAATGGGTCCAGAACCGATCCTCAAAAAAATGCTGATGGACGCAGACCAGAAATCCGGTTGTGTCAATGGACGGCCCTCCTCAGTCCCAGCGTTGTGTGCCGTACGCCGGCCGCAGGGCAGGTCTCATCTTTTTTCCCAGCATATTGTGGGAGGTGATAATGGCCGGGCCTTGTGTACTCGGCAGGTCTGAAGAAGCTCATCTGCTGTGACATAAGTGACCGGTAAGATTTATGGCGCTGGCTTTGTAAACAATGGCCTTCAGATGCCTCCAGGCTGAGGAGAGGTTCTCCGGGGCACTGGTAATTGATGGCATGTGGTCTGCAGATATTGTAAAACTACAACTCCCAGCATGTCCACTGCAGACCCCCGTCCTGCATCGGTCAGACGTGGACTAAAATCGGACATACGCATTAGAAATATTTAATCGCACTTTCCGTCAATGTAATGTATTAGCTGCTTTCAATGAGCTCAGAAGGTTTCCCTTTCACGACAGCGTCTACAGGAAGGGGAAAGGTGATCGGGCCCTCAGTCAAGTCCTGCAGGCTGCTGTACGTTCTCCTCACGCTCCCTTGTGCTTAGACTGATTAGATCCCGGTCTGGTTCACTTCTGGTCACTGGCGGAGCGTCTGCTGGATCTATCACTACCCCGCCATCACTCCTAGTAGTAGCTCGTGGATGCACCGGGGCTCTAGTTTCTTCTCCGGAGGCCGTCCTGTGCTACATATAGTGTGTGTGTCCCCGATCCTGGTTGTAGTCATTGACCTATGTGAGCGGCAGATGTCCATTAGACAGTTATCCTTCTGTCATGACCAGCACGTGAAGTAACACGCAGGACGTTGGGCGCACTTAGACCTTCTTGACCTGCACAAGGATTTAGGTTTGGATTTGGCCTCCTAATGCTTGCAATGGCTGAAGACCTGCAGCATCTCGCGGACAGGAGCCCGTCTGTAATGTGCTGTACATCTTCTATGTTCTCTGTAGGCTTTTCTTTTCTGTTGGATTCCACATGTTATGGAAAACAATCATGGCACGCTTCAGGACGTGGTCGTATAGAGGTGCTCTTCCCTAGAATAGCCCTCAAAGGGGTCTCCCAGCATCTTGTTATTGATGGTCTATCCTCAGGTTAGCTCCGGTGACAGAAGTACGCAGCTTCATCCTCTATATAACGGATGGAGCCAACACTGAAAACGGCTGGTCAGCAGGAGTGCGGGGTGTCAGACTCCGATCAGAGGAGAGCACAATGCAGATCAATAACTAAATCCTAGGAATGCATAGGTCAGGGATGGCCAACCTCAGACTGACTACAGCTATCAGTCAGCATGGAGGGAGTTAAAGTTTTACAACAGTAGGAGAGCCACAGCTTGGCCACGCCTTGCATAGGTGATACCTTTCTGACTGTTGGAGGGTCTCTGACTGCTAGGACCCCCCATGTGAATAGAGCAGCATGTGCATCACCTCTCCATTGAGCTCTATGGGCTGCTGGACATAGTGAGCAGTGTACTTGGCAATCTCCAGCAGCCACATAGAGTTGAACATGGGGGACTTAGACACCCCCTTTCTCACAATTTGGTTTGGTTTTCGAATATATTCTCAGTATTGAAATTTAATTTGAGTGCTGCTCATGTCGGATCATACATACAGAACCCTGTGTGTCACATCCGTTGTACGTTAAAGCCTGTATTAAAATGCCCGATATTTTTTATTTTATTTTTTGGCAGAAAATCGCTATCGATTATCTTGCAGTTTAATACAGCCGCCGATTGCCCAGTGAATGCTCGATCATCGGGCAATCCAAATCGTTTGACATGTTCAGAAATCATTATTTGCCGGCGGCAGATCATGGTGTCTAATAGCGACCTGCTGCCGGCAAACCACTGTACAGCATGGGGACGAGCGATGGCATAATGATCGTTCCCCCCCTATACTGTGGGGGAGATCGCTGCATGTAATAGCAGCGGTCTCCTCCGCTAACAAGCATGAGATTGCTGGGAGGGAACGCCTCTCTCCTGACAATCGGGCTGTGTAATACCGGCTTAACACCCTCACATCTCCGTCTATGTTCCTGTAGAGTTTACACTACCTTTGTCTAAGATGGGATAACCCCTTTTAAGGCTCAAAACGTGGTGTGAATTGGGGGGGGTTTTAATGGGTTGTCCCAACTGGACACCCCTTACTAGACGGAAGAAGTTGCAGTGATCTGTTGGATTACAGTCAATTAAATCAGTGGCCTTGACAGATTGGGGGGGTCACTGTAAAGGGGTTATCCTGGAAATGATAGTGGTGACCTATCCTCAGGACAGGTCGTCATTATCACGTCGGTGGCGGTCCAAGTCCCAGCCTCCCCACTGATCAGCTGTTCCCTTGAGCTCTGGTGAGTGATGCAGGCTCCCAGCAGCCTTCCAAGCACAGCGCCGTACATGGTATAGTGGCAGTGCCTGGTACTGCAGCTCAGCCCCATTGACTTGAATGGGGCTGAGCTACGACCATGCCACATGACCGATGGACAGTGATGTCACTGGCCTAGGAAGAGGCTGATCGCCAGGGGTCCCGGATGTCATGCCTCGTCGATCTGATACTGGTGACCTGTCCTGATAAATCATAAATACCTGTTCTTGGGTAAGGATCTCATTAGCAATTTCCCCATATGGAAAGGGCCCCCAGAATATTAACAACCTGAGCTCTGCTACATCTGTACATGATTTCCTTCTTGCCTCTTGGTGGTATATAGTGTGCAGACACCTTAAGTGACCTCGGCACAAGCTGAATTTTGGGCTTCATTACATGAAGGGTCCATTTACACGTCTGTAAGTGTTTTGCGGTCCAGTCCGCAAATTGTGGATCCGCAAAACACGAATACCAGCCGCGGGCGTTCTGTATTTTGCAGATTGCACACACATAGCCGGCCCTATGATACAAATGCCTATTCTTGTCCATGTTTGTGGACATGCTCTATCTATTTTGTGGGGCCGCGGAACGGAACTAGGGATGCGGACAGCACGCGGTAATCTGTAAGGCTGGCCTCCCTGAACATATGCTTCCTTATATACAATGCTGACGCTGTGTCCTGGCCGGGGGCGCTGCCTTCTCCATAGGACGGGATGATGGGCGTGCGGCTCACGTGTCCTGCTGTACACCCTTACTAATGTCATTACTTCACTGACGGGATAATGCAGGGAGTCTGTTTAGGGATTTTTTATGCGGAGTGTGATTAGGAACACTTTCCAGCTCAGTGTCTGAGTTTCATTGTGAACTTGGCATTTAGGCTTCAAGGACTGAAATCTGGATAACCACAGAAGTAGACGGCATTTTTCCTGCAGCACATTGCTGAGCGCTGACTAATGTGCTGTGTGCCGCATACGTACAGACGCCAGGCCCGGGACAGTGTGTGCCAGTGCGTGTGACCTGGGGAGTTTACTTCATGTGCTCTGCTAAAAATCCCCAAATAATAATGGCCACGCTGGATATTAAAGATCCATCTGTTTCCATAGACTCATAGCTGTGGTTCACCTCACAGGGGGTCATTTACACACATTTTTGTGACTGTTTTTGGTGTAAAAATAGTTACAAGATCCCATTTTGCAACCTTTTAAATGTAGCACGGGCGTTTTTGCGGAGGGCTTGACGCTTGGGAGTGGTGAAGGCCGGGACGTCGCACCCTGACGAATTTACTAACGTTTATGCTTGGAAAATGGTGTCAATGTTTGCAAAAATGGAGGAGTATTTTAATTTTTTAAATTTTTTTTTTTTTACTGTGCACAAACTACTAGAGATGCCCCTAATTTATGTCAAGATGCACCCTTCATCATAAATTAGGCAAATCCTCCTGTAGCACAGGGAGGAACAAAGACCGGCATAAAAAGCCAGTCTTTGTAAATGACCCCCGCTGATCTTCTTTTGTTGATCTCAGTCTCCTTTCTTGTCTTATACCTTTTTTTTTTTTAATATGCAAATTAGGCCTTTGGTGCACTGAGGGCATCACCCAAGCTCCGCCTCTTCCTGGATACTTTGCCGCTGTCGTCTTCATTATTGCTGTAGAAAAGCAGCAGATTAGCTCCATTGAATTACAATGGGGTTAATCCACATGCAGAGCCACAGGTCAGTCCGTGTCGAATTTGAGCCCTGATGGACAGTAGTAGAGACGCCCCTTATTGCCTCTGTCCACTCCACTCTGATGGATTTCCATTAGATTTTTGGAGCACGGTTGCAGGGCTTAGGCCCCATTCAGACGACCATGTTTCACGGCCGTATACGGGCCGTGAAAGCCCGGCCTGTGTTGCCCCAGAGGACGGGCGCGCACGGCGTCATTGGTTGCTATGACGCCGTGCTCTTCCTGAGGCCACCGCTGTACAGTGAAACACGGTCGTCTGAATGGGGCCTTAGTGTCCATCAAGTGACCATCATTGGTGAGGTCTGGCCTCCAGGTCATTCCAGGCCGTTGTGTTGCCTCACAATACTATAGTGTCATGATGAAGCTCAGACTAAACCATGACAGATCTTCCTTCTCCAGGAATCTCTACGGTTGCCCTGTTCTTGTAAGTAGGAAACGTCCACCTGGCATCAACCCACATAGTCTGTCAGATCGGAGAGATTTATCATTCCAGAGAACGGGGCCGGAATTACTAAGCAAAATGCACTGGAATTCTCAACTTATCTGCACCAAGAATAACATACTGGCCTTCATGTTTACTGTCACATTTCTTAACCTTTTTAGATGCCTACTAGAAAGGTACCAGAAACGGTAGGCCGGTCCTGGCATGTTTGTGGGCATCTTTTGGCCTGGCAGCACAGCACATCTGATGGATGATTGGTAATCCAGGACATGATATTGTATATAGGTGTGGATAAGAAGAAACCCCTTGTGGTCTCACGTACTCCATGGCTGTGATCCTCTTCCTCCTCCAGGTGTCTCTAGGAGGAGGATATTTTATCGTCTTGGTTGTCGTACCGTGTGATAGGAGGATATGTGGAGTCAATCCGTGCACGTCTACTGCAGGAATGTTTTCTGTCAAGGACTGAAACTCTAGTGAATCCTGGCAGAGGGACAAGAGCTGGAGTGTAAGCCGCCCTCCTCCTCCTCCTCCAGTGGAATAAAATGAGATAAGGAGACATTTTCCTTTTGCTGTCATTTAAACCAACAGTTTCATGGTTAGGGCCTGCGTTTTTTCCTGGAGGCTGTGTCCTTTCTGCCTCCCTTTTTTGTTTTCAATGAGAGTCAGCACTGTGCGGCCACGACGGCACCAAGAAGGAAGATGTCTCTTCATGGCGTGGTCACGGCTTTAAATCCCTGCCCCGTGATCTTCAGCGCTGCCTCCCATTGATGAGAATGCTAAGCATGAAGGATTAACGGTGTAAACGGGCACATCTGGCACATCCACTACTTCCGGCCGCCGTCAACCTTGCGTGTTTATATTGCTATTTTGAGCTGAATTATAATTATGAATTTTTGTTTTCATATTGGGGTTTCCAACTTGATATAGCTTATCTATCCTCCCACTTGGTGGGACCTGTTGAGGGACCCATACTTACATGCTCCATGGGTCCACTGCTGTCGTCGGTGCACTTCAGTCTCCACCTGTAAACTTCTGGCAAAGCTAATGACTGGCTGCAGTGGTTATATGCAGAGTGAGGGCATGTCACCAATGTGGCCAGTCATTGGGAGCAGAGGCGCATGTGACCCCGTCCATGAGGACCAAAGCGCAGTGAACACCCACGTAGCCAAGGTAATTATGCTTCCCTCAGCAGGTGGTGGTGGGGATCTAACAACTATATGAAGCTGGACTGCTCCTTTCATCAGTTTTTGGCCCACTTTTCTGGAACCAGATTATGGAGGAGAAACGGAGCTACGTATATAATGACATGAAGTACAGAAGGTTTTGTCTTTATTCATGGGTCTATCTCCACTTGACTGACCTCATGTCTATAGGACATGGCCCTGCTTTACAAATGGCGGGCATCCAACATCTAGGACCCCTGGATTTAGTGCTGCCACCTCTTTGTCCCTTCACAGAAGTGCCCCAGCCACCCTGGTGAGTGATTCCTGCTGCCATTCCCAGCTGGGGTCCGGGTCACCCCCAGGAAAACAGTGAAGAGGACACAGTGCCGGACTAGCTGAACTGCATACTCTTCATTCCCGGTGGTCAGACCCCACCAGTCATTAAGGCGAGCTTATTATAAGGCGAGAAAACCCCTTTAAACACTATTTTGTCCCAAGGTTTTCTTGTTCTCTGAAGAGGGCCCCTGGTCATGTGCCCCATTATGGTACATGAATGTTATAGAAGAAGACCTCACCCTCAGGACCCTCCTTGATGCAGATGTGTGACCCACTGCCTAACAGTGCCTCTCCACAAAGCGCGTTAGCCCCAGGCCAGCTCTACCCCTTGTTACCACAGTGTGTTTTTTTTTTTTTTTTTTTTCCAGTCGTGTAAAAATTGTGGTAAAAACCGCACCTGGAGCCCAGCTTCAGGCGGACCACACGGGGGCCGCGGAGAACAGAAATGACAGTGGGCTAGGTCAGCCTGTGGTTACTACAATGTTGGGGATCTTCCTGGAGCCATGTCTGTAATTGGGAAGCATACCCCGGGCCCCTGTGATGGAGGTGAGCTCGGCTCCTCCAGCCCCCCCCCTCCAGTGAATCATTTCATAGTAATTTCGGAGCTTCCTGCTCGGCAGAGACATTTGTTAAATGCCTGGGACTACAAGGCTGAAATCCGAGAGGCAGATCCCTTTCCTCCACACATCGGCTCCTGCCCTCATCTTTCAATCACCACATGTTTCTGGGGGGTTTAGGGGAGGGGGTCGCTGCCTATTTTCTGACATATGAGCTATTTTGTTTAAATATAGGATCAGGGACAGAAGAAATCTGTTTTGGCTTTTCGAGGCCGTAAACGAGGAAGGACGGTTTTATATGTTCGTTTTCGGCTTGCACAACTGTGCTTTTATGTCGCGTATCTCAGCATTTCCACCACTTTTTATTACCCGGATGCTTTTTGCCATTACTTCAAGAACATTTCCTCCTTAAAGGGGCACTAGCATCAACATTTCTATCACCTATTAACCTGTATGTAAACATGCTATGCAATTTTTTTTTTTTTAATTTAATTTGAGAAAGAGGTGGTTGGGTTTTCTAGATATCATATTTTTGGAGTCGCTCCATGTATTCTACCTCCCGTCCTGGCTCTTTACCTCCCATTTTTGTGTGGATTTATAGCCTCACTTGACTCCGTCGGACCATTCACTGTGGTCAGAGAGGGAAGGAGATCAGTGACTCTATTAGACCATCACACATTACACTGATAAGCGCAGTGCTCTTCTGTAGACGTCTATCAACAGAACAAAAGAGCTGTCATGCTGTTATCCTAATCCTACCATTTACTATTAAACTAGCAGATAACCTCTCACAGCAGCAGTAAACTAAGTAAATTAAAGTATTGCTGAAATAAAAAAACAGCCAAAATTTCTGCAATAGTTTTTTGTGAATATTGAGTTTTTAAAATTTTGTCTCTTTCATAGAGAATGGCTAGGTGGATGTTTCCATAACTCCACATAGACTGCATGCGTCTGGTGAAGAATACTCAGCCTCCGGTTTCCAGCCCAGAGACTTGCTGCTGGCACCAAGTATTTCCTTCCTCTTGATATCTCAGGACAGACCGTTAATATCTGACCTGGGGGGGTCCGACACCCCACCGATCGGCTGTTCTGCAGTAGTGCTGGAAATGCACAGCGCTGTCTAGTGGTTGGAGCTGGTTACTGCAGGATTTAACGGGAGCATCGCTGAACTATCCCGCTCCATGCACTGCACAATAGGTGGAGCGGTGTGGTTCTGGTGCCACCTCCAGAGCTGAGGGTAGGCCGACAGTATAAAGGTACTGGACAACCCCCGTAGGATGACGATACTCTTTGCGCGTTGTGTGGTTTTTCATGCAGAAAATCGGCTGCATAATACAGTAACTGTAAGGGGACATGTCCTTCCTCAGCGCGGCTGACGGGAGGCAGAGAGGACGCGGCCATCTGTGTCATGTTGGCGCAACTGTCCTCACAAAAATTCCGCTTAAAAAGCTGTGAATGTCCACTATATGTCTCATGTACACAGTGGGGGAGACTTATTAAATCTTTCATTTTCCATAGGAGCTGTGAAATATGGAAGATTGAATCTGATTGGTTGCTATGGGCAACTAAGCCCGTTCTACTGTACACCAACTTTGATAAATCTCTCTCATGGTGTACGACATTTTAAAATCCACAGCATGTCAATGGTTTGTGCCTCACCCATAAAGCCTCATTCACACGTCAGTGTTTGGTCAGTGATTTCCATCAGTGATTTTGAGCCAAAACCAGGTGCAGATCTTTCCCTTATATCTTATGTCTGTGGAGGCTCCAATCCTGGTTTTGGTTCACAATCACTGACCCAAACACTGAGGTTGTGAATAAGGCTTTATAGTGGTTTTTCCTATAGATTCACACCAAAAACCGCAACATAAGCCGGGGAAAAACTGCACAAAAACCACAATAAATAGCTCAGATTTAGGCAGTGTGTTCAGAAATAGAATGTGTGTAGTTATCCTTGGGGCTCATTCACACAACCGTATGAATAAGTCCATATCCGTTCCGCAATTTTGCAGAACAGGTGCGGACCCATTCATTTCAATGGGGCCGCAAAAGATGCGGATGGCACACTGTAGTGTATACATCCGGTAGTTCCATTCTACGGCCCCGCAAAAAATAGAGAATGAATGTCCTATTGTCCATAGGCATTTTCTATGATAACGGCGGCCATATGTAGTCCACAAATTCTTATCTGTGTTTTGCAGATCTGCAATTTGGGATTCACAAAACCCTAAGGTCGTGTGAATGAGCCCTTAAGGGCAGCTTGCATTAGCGACCGGGCCCATTTTATTATCTCCTTACCTAGAATAAACACAATCTGGGTCTTCTGTATCCATGACATCAGCGCCCCTCCCCCGATCTCCTCAACATAGACTGATCGGCACGATCTAGAGAGTATCTGGCGAGTCAGTAATTCCCCCCATCTATGGACCCATTAACGGGGTAGGTAATCCCTTCAAGGGTGCTAATTGATGATCTTGCACGTCGATTGGCGCTTGTTTTGTGCATTTACATGGAGCGATCATTGGACTGCGCGGTCATTCATCGCCATACAGTTTGCAGTCCATGTGTTGGCCTCATCTCCCGGACAGACCGCGGCTCTCCTTACCAGAACTGACTGCATCCTAGTATTTTATGGAGCCGTCGGTTCCTGTCTGATCTCTGCTCTAATGTCCTGGGGTGATCTGATGATGTGAGTACAGTACATTAGACCTGCAGTCTGTATTATAAAACATTGTCGTCAGTTCAGGTCAGGGGAGCCGCGGTCTGTCTGGGGGATCAACCCTTAAAGGTGCCACCAACAGCCATTGAATTATTGGGAGTGCCAGAGAGGAGAACAAAAAGTGCTCACCCCCAGAGATGCTGCACACATGGGTTTTTATTTACCCCCCTGTATATAGTTCTATGCAACTATTACAGGATTAAGGGAGAGGATTAGCTGTCTGATTTAGGCCTGGGCTACACTGCGACAGATTGATTTTAACTATTGAATGACAGCCGCCGTCTGCAGGGTTGCATTCATTTTAATTGTTGCTGTAGTTCAATAGTTAAAATCAGTCACACTACAAAAAGTCGCAGTGTAGCCCAGGCCGTTATCACAAAGGAAATGGGAGTTTGTGTGGTTTTTATTTTTTTTTTTTATTTTATAATGTATATATTTTTTATTCACTTGGCATCTTGGAAGGTTTTTCTACTGACTATAGTAGCATGAAGCGTAGTAAAAGGCATTACTGAGAGTGGGCCGAGTGCCCCATCCGTCCTGTGTTGTGGAGAAGGTTTGGCCTGGCGGGCACACTGACTGAATGTGGGAGGCCTGCACGGAAAATCTGCCTTTGAAGACTGCGGTGTGCTCACTTTCCTGCCTTTGGCGCTCGCCTTTTGTTTCCAGATGATGGTGTAATATCACACATGCTCTGTGTTTTCAGATGCATGGATCCTATTACTTGTGCTGAACCTTTTCGTGGAGAGGTACGCGCTTACACCCTTTGTGTACGGGTGCTTAGATTTGTCATGCAGTGCTGAGCGACGGGGCGGGCGCGCACCAATCCCTTCATTATTGAGGGAGACGAATTCCCTGCAGTACGGGGCTGCCTGAGTCAGGCTGTAAATGATGTTTTATTGCCGGCTTTGTGTCGTTTTTTTTTTAAGGCCCCCACCTGGATTTAACAGAGTGACAGATCCCTGTAGCCGTCTGCAATTACAGTATGGCTTTCAATCTGTTATTAGGCCAGCGTTCACATCTGCACTCTGAAGCTTGAGCTGGAAAAACGTATCGGAAAAAACTGTTTTAAAGGGTTGTCAGAGTTGAAAGCTTTTTGGGGCCGAGATAAAATATAATTAAAAATAATAATAAAAACTCACATTCCCTCCTCCTCCAGTCTGTCCTCTCTGCCAGGCTGCTGTGGTGACTTCTTGTATACTGCTGCAGCCAGTCACTGGCCTCAGCAGTGTACGGTACAAGACTGCTGAGACCAGTGATTGACTGCAGCGGTACATGGAACCCTAAATAATAGCTCAGCGGATGGATAGGACTGGGCTAGGTAGGTGAGAGTTGACTTTTTTTTTTTTAATTATTTTATTAGACTGCCTAAAAACTCTCAATCCTAACACCCCCTTTAGCGCTATTATTTGACTTTTATATTTGCGGTGATTCTAGATGTTTTGTACGTTTATCATGATTCCCAACGTGGGGGAAGAGTTGTCAACTTGGCGTGAGTGAAAGGATTTCATACTGTAGTTGCTGCCCTCTACCCGATCAGTAAACCTACCAAAAGTTGTCGAGGGGTACTCCCATCTTATAAAGCGAGGACATGCCGCTAGGATATGCCATCACTTTATAATCAGCGAGGGTCCGACCATTGATCCTGAGAATGGTGGGACTGCTCCATTCAAGGGACTGGGGGTGGCTGGGGCCCCTACATCAGCGCTGCGCACCATCATTCTTGGGATCGGTGGGGGTTCCAGAGATCAGACGCCCACTGATGATGTCATATCCTGGGGGGGTGAGCGAATGCCTCTTTAATCTTCCTCCTCATGGAGAGTAACATACAGGGTGAAGCAGAAGACTGGACGCCGCCTTGCTACTGGTGTGAGTTGTAGAATTGACTTCCAATGTGTGACGGTATTAATCATCATTTGGTGGTGGAAATGTTTTGGGCCAGCATTTTGAAATCTGCCATATTGAATTCAGCTCAGGTGTTTCCACTGGGGATGTGAGATATCAGTATCCATGGATTCACCATTTCAGGCAAGTCTACATTGCTGTGAGGACGTATAGCCTGCGGTTCCTCAGCTTCTTCATGAAGACTGGACTTGTGCCTCCGGCAGAATGATGGACACACACAACACGTCGTGTAAAGAAACGCTGACCTTGATAAACTCTGAAACAGGAAAAGATAGGTCAAAACTGATGCTTCCAGTGTGTTTCTGAGGAATTCTAGCCGATACTGATATCACATGACCCCCTTCCCATTGGAAAAACCTTACCTGAATTCAATATGGCTAGTTGCACACTAGCGGGGGCCATGTTTCCTGCTGGATCACTCTGTATTATGGCGTGGCGGGAAGTTTGTAAAGCTCCGTCCAGCCCTATTCATAATAATCGGTAGCGGGCAGAGATCTCACCACTTTCCGTCAAATGTACTGAGAAACTGCCGGAGTGTGCAGTGGTCCAGCAGGCTGTTCCCTGCTGGTTCGCCTCCGCTAGTGTGCGACTAACCTAAGGAGGAATTCAAAATGGCCGACAAACGTTTCCAGCCGCAAATAATGCAGCCTCCCCCCCAATTAATACTTTATTACACTGGAAGTCAATTTTCTACCAATTATACCAGTTAAAAGGATGTGTCCAGACCTCTGCCTCTCCCTGTATATGGAGTAAAGGTGGTATTACACTGCCCGATTTTCAGGTAGCGCACGTGTCCATAGAAGATAGATAACACATCGATCGGCGCTCTTTTGTATTGGTCTGATTACACAGGCCGATGCATACTGAATGAGGGAGGAACGATTACTACCTCATTCCTCCCTCATCCTGTTGTAGTCTTTATCGGCAGCACATCCCTGATTACACAGACAGATGTACTGCCGATAATTGGGCATCTTTCGCCCTGATGACTGATCAGCTGATGAAAGAGCGTTTACTCGATCATGGGCTGCTCTATTATACAAGCAGATTATTGGGAACGAGCGTTTATATTCCTAATAATTGGCCCAGAATCGAGCAGTATAATAGCGCCTTAACAGTTTAAAGGGATCGGCCCGTGAACCAGGTGATGAATGTTCATGGCCATCCCCTTTATCGGAGGTTTTTGGCTGTTGCGTTTCAGGTCTGAGCTTTTTACATGCTTCCTCTTGTATCTGTGGGATTTATGTTTCCGACATACTGATTTACAGATATTTTTTTAGCTTTCTAGCGCTCCTTCCCACACATTGTGGAATTCCCTCTAATCACAAGTGTCGCCATATATCTCCGGGAACACATGATTGGTGCAAGATCCTTTAAGAAGTACCTCAGAAAGTATTTACTTAAGTAGTTTGTAGTGAAATATGAGGGTCGCCGACCATAAAACAAGAACTGGTATCTGCAGGAGACACTTCTCTGACTCCTAGTCTGCGGCAGAGTTTTCCAGCACCATTGTTGCCGGTTTTGGTGCAGAATGTCTCATCTTAGGCCATGACCCTCCTCCGGTAAGCTTCAGCCCCTTGGCAAGCTAGGCACAGAGGGTCTCTCTACTGCAGTGTCGGGACAAATGGTCACATGATGCAAGAGGATCCAGGCTCCACCACGGCCAGTGATTGGCTGCAGCGATGTCAAACTGGATGTTTGATTCATTTCAAAAAATCTGTATGTCCATTTCAATGTCCCCCAACAGAAAGATAAAACGTGTCCTATTGTCGTTTTGTGGGCAAGAATAAGGTAAGACTTGCAGAATGGGAAAATGTCTGACGCACGCGGCCGGTATCTGTTTTGCGGATCCACAATTATCTGGTTGCGGTTGTGTGCATGGGACCTAAATACGTTTTTCCGCATGTGGAGGGACAAAAGGAACACAATGTAATGACCCAGGTTACACTTGATGACGCGTTTTCTCACCTGTTGGTCAGTGGCCTCTTGGGTTGTCGTCCCCCCCCCCCCTCATAATTCATAGTCCAATAAATCACACAGCAAACACGCCGTCTTCAGATTGCAGTAGTAGCGCCGCCGATCCCATCTGGAAACCTGTAAAGTAAACTCTCAAAATCTCTAAAATGTCTTTGTTTGGAAATGACTGAGAGGGGATTTTGTGGTTTCCGGTAATAAAATGCGCCTCAGACTTTCATATATAGTTCTCGTGGTGTAGCTGGTGCTTTAAAGAAGAACTCCCGCAAAAATTTTTATTCTCTGACCTGTTAGAAAGGTGCATGATATAATCTGTAGTGATTGTCATTTTCCTTATCAGTGACTGTTTCTGTGAGTAAAAACCTCTCTTCTTATAGTAGCTGGGTCATGTGACCAACTCCCTGACCTCCAACTGACCCAGGACAGGAAGCCAGTAACTGCTCTATTCATTCCTATGGGAGCCTCACTTTCAGTCTCATAGGAATACATAGAGAATTAGACTTCCTGTCCACACATAAGTTTCTGTGTGAGTTGGTGGGTCTAATTCCTAGTCGCATGACACAGATAAGAAACTTCAGGATAAGTCAGAAATTCAGACACTGGTGAGAAAATGACATTCACTACAGATTATATCATGTACATTTCTAGCAGGACATGGAATAAAATTTTTGTCGGGAGTTCTTCTTTAAGGTGGGATTCATGGATGTCCTTATCTGAATTATACTTTGCTCGATGCAGTTGTCAGCGTTGAATAGATTGCTTCACGCATTGGCATCGTCTTGTGGCGTGTTAAAGGGGTGGTCCGGGATTTTGATGGCCTATGTGGGGTTTTGGCTCCCAGCACCCCCATAAACATCTTAGAAAAGGCTGCAGCTCCATTGAATGCCGTCCTCTGTGGAGAAAATAATACATTTGGTAGAATCCATTCTGACGTAAAAAATCTGGATGTACGGCCTCGTGCACACACATTGTGGCTGTAATACCTCGAATACTTTGCGGTCCTGGCGCTCCATACATGAGGCCTAAAGAAGCATGAACGATCATCTTGTCAAATAGCATACTGGTCATGTGATGCTTGTGAACCAATCACAAAATTGCATATCTTGATTGGCTACCTTGGTAACTAGTGTCCTGTCTGATGCGGTTATCAAGAACCAAAAAAACTATGGAGGTCTGTGGCCAGCTCGGTAGATCCATGGGCAATCTTGGTATTTCGGCCACACTGCAGATTCTAGAGCGCGTTCACCTAAGGCTCTGTTCGTATTTGCACCATACCTTCTTTTTAGGCTTCTTTCACACACAGTAGGAATCATGTAAGTAGTGTCAGTGGGGAACTGCCATTTTTTCTTCAGTTTACTTCAATTTGTGTCTTTTTTTTTTTTTTTTGTAAAATCTATTAATTCTAATGTTTCTGTTACCACGTGAAGAATAACTTGCATCTCCTCGTAACCATCAGTGAAAAACACAGGTTTTTTTTTTCACTGACCCATTGGCTTTAATGGACCAGCCCTGCATGAAAAATGAATGAAGACATTGTGTGTTTTTTGTTTTTTTACCTCAATGCGGAATCCGGATGCTTTATAAAACGGACCTCATCCAGACGTTAACATCGCCCATGAGAAGTCGGCCTAACCATGGATGGGCAGCACTTATTATACTGGGGTGACAGAACCATCATTCTGATGCCCTAGTGCAGATGTGAGCAGAGCATAAAGCTTTCCTCTGTACTCTGAGCTGTATGGCTGTGTTCACCATGGCTTTTTATTTCTTTACTAGAATACAGGCTATACACAATTAAAAACTATAGCTCTCTCATCATGTGACCTCCCCGCCCCGCAGATACCTGCACTTGGCTCTCCCGCCAGGACCTCAGTGTTTGGACTTGTGAATCGACTTGTTTTGTCTGCCGGTCTCATCCTATTGACAGGGAATGCCGACCGCCTCCCAGATGTAATTCTCCGACATTAGGGCTCATAATCGGCATCTCCTCTTGCTTCCCTTAGGGGTCTTGGCGGATACGCTGAATTTTTAAGCTGATGTGATGTTTGTTCCATGAGTCGGTCAGAAGATGTGCGCAGCCGTGCTGTAGGAAGTTCTGTGAGGCTGAGATCTCCCATCTGTCTGTGACATTCCTAGACATTCTCCGGAGACATGTATGTGGTTGTCTGTGGTGTTTGCTTGATGTGTCCCAAGCCGACCATGTTCGCCAGTCCTGAGGCGCAGCGCTCCCTCCTACTCTCCTGATATAGCAGCTCCCTGGAGCCCCTGCTCCTTACAGCTCCCGCAAGACACAATATTGCTCCAACAGCCCACCCAAACCAACCAGTAGCAAAGTTCCTTGCTGTGTGCTGAAAAGCCTTAGACTTTTTTTCATGGAGTAAAATATCCTGAGCAGGCGTCCATGACACTTGTACAGGCATCATTGCGGCCTCTGATCTACTCCATACCACGCACATTCATGTTGGGGCTGGAAAGCTGCTTATATCTATAGATGAACCATAGATAATGGAGAACACCAGGGACATGTCTGGCAATGTACAATGCGTTACATGTCAGACAGTAGGGTTCTGGAATAAGGTAGTCCTCAAGCACGTTGTGAGTGCCTAGTGTATGGTTTTCTATTACCATGGTCTCCATTGTGTAAAAGTGAAAAAACTATGGAAAGAAGGATGAACCTTTTTTCTTCTTCTAGATATTAGATGTTTCCTCTGTGCTGAACATGACCACACAAGTTGCAGTCATGACCTACAGGTCAAGTAACTAGAATAGTCCAGTGTTGTCATTTTGGGTGACATATGGAAGGTCAATTGGCTCCATTACAGCCCTTTATCTGAAGACCACAGTAGAGGGACGTTCTAATCCCCTCAGACCGTACGTCACATATAGGGGTAGGTTCACACAGTTGTTTGGAGACAGATTTCCCTTCAGGTTTTTAGCCAAAGCTAGAAGTAGATCCATCCAGCAGGCAGGAGAAGTAGAAGTCCTTTTATTTTATTTTTTCACAATCTTTTCAATTCTACTTCTGGCTTTAGCTAAAAATTCTGGAAAATCTGCCTCAACTTCTCCAAAAAACCCTGTGAGTACCTACCCTTAATGATCCATGACTTGGGACCCTGATATGGGTAACCGACATAGAGCCGTCCTCTTACATGTTTCTTGTTATAGATTATACTTTTCCAAATTTCTGAAGTTTAGGATTGGGAGGCCAATGATCTTCATGACTGTTGTGTAAACATTTGATGTCTGCTGTAGAAGAAAATGGGCAGTGAAGAGAAACCCATGAGTAACTTATGAAGTATGTTCTAACTGCGCCCACCAAATGACCCTTCAAATGAGGATTTGGGGCCTGTATGAGGAGCCTCCTCCGCAGGGCCTGCCTAGAAGTCTACAGAGAACTATGTCTGGTAGACATTACATTGGCTTTCAGATTAAAGGGGTTGTCCCATCTCACTGGTTCCAGGGTCGACCTCAGGTGGTCAGGTTTATGGTATCTGCTGAGCGTGTGGGTGCTCCCAATCGTTGTAGTGAATGGGAGCTACCTAATGGAACAAGCAACAAACTCTCGAGCAATGGAAATGGCAGAGCTGGCGGTGTCAAGCCGTTCGTTTAGCTTACATTAACCGCCATGGGGTGGCAAACAGGACAACCCTTTTAAACCTAGATTTCGATTTATTTTTTTTGCTTAGAGTTTCTATGTTTTGACTCTGAGGCTACTACTTTGTACCCAGTCAGGCCAGCTTGCCTCCACCTAAATTACAATTTTACAGTCAGCAGCCACCATCTAATTTCCTGAGAATTTGTAAGCCCTGGTGATCCTGTAGACCTCTGGACCTGGCCCATATGGTTTGTGTGTCAGTATGCAGGCAGCAGCTTCATGTTTCCATACTAATCTAGAATTGGCATCGGCGGTGGTGGCTGATTACAAATCCACCGTCGTAACCATACTGAGAAAGTCACTGTGGTGGAAAACACCTGAGGAAACGAGAGCAGGCTGCAGGAAGAAATTAATGTGCTCCACATGTAGACTTTATCTGACAACCTACTTTCCAGTGGACATTGACCGAGAGCGAATGTGGTCACGGCGACTTCATCTAAACCAAATGTTTGAGTAATCCAGTCAGCGCAGCGCGTCTTCTCCACCGCAGGCTGGTTCCTTTGGTGGCGTCTAGGCACAAAAATAAATTAAAGTTTCTTTTAGTGAAATTTAATGTTTCTTTGGTCAGGCTCATTCTTAGGATACCGGCAGGGTGCATGTCACGTTTTTCGCTGGCCCAATAGTGGAAATGCCTATTCTTGTCCACAAAATGTACGAGAATAGGACATGTTTTGTAATTTGCTGGATGGCATTTTTTGCAGTGTTTTTTTTTTTTTTTTTTTTTTTTTTTTTTGCCTTTTTAAGGCAAAAAAACTCTTGCTCCAGATGTGGGTGGGGGGGGGGGGCCGTGGAACGGAAGTGCAGATGCGGACAACACCTGTACGTGTGTATTGAAAATTAATGGGTCCACACCCGTTCCACAAAATTGTGGAACGTATACGGACCCATTATGCGGACGTGTGAATGGACCTTTATGTTATGAAGGTTTCCCTTTTCCCATTCTGGGCTGTGGTCACATGACCATGTCCATGCAGCTCTTCCTGTGATGGTGTGTCAGTGATGGGGGGGCGTGTCTACGTAGCTGGGTGGGAGGAGCTATAAACTATAAGGGCGGTGCTGGAAGAATTGCATTATGGGTTTGTTTGAATACAGCAACAGGAAGTGGTACATATAATCAATGGTTTACATGGTGAAAATGGGTCAGAGGGTCCAGATTTAAAGCTTAATCCTGGGAAACCCTTTTTGAGGCACATTGTCATTTTTTGGAAATTGTAGTGTATTCTGGGTTTGTTTGTTTTTTTCTTTCCATGCATTTTACCATAGACTTCTCTATGGGGGGGTCTAGAAGTCTAAAATGTGTGACTAAACACTTGTAAAACCCAAATTTTCCAAGCCAGGTGTAATGCTAAAAAAATTAGACAGGGCACAATCAGCTCATAAATTTTATTTATAATAATAATAATAATAATAAAGCTGAGGCAGTAGAAATGAAGGCCCTCAGACATCCACATTCCCTCTAGTGAATTCTGTGTCCGTTGTTTTGTATCCCAGGAATACAGGCGACACGCACAGCGGACAAACATGGGAGAAAATGCGAATCCTCAGAGGAATCCTAGAACGTCCCTGTGATTTCTGCCTCAGACCATGGTTTAACCTCATTCATTGGTGCTAATCCCCCCACTTTCCATGTGGAACCTGCTCCAAGAAGGGAGCGTGTCCCTTCTTGACGCAGATTTGAGATCTTACATTGAAAAACGACACAGATTCCCATTGAGGAACTGTATGAGGTGGAATACATGTATATTTACCGTGGATTTCTGTGCTGTAATTTGCATGGAAAATCCGCCTAATACTCAGCTCATGTCACCGTACTAAAGTGCAGCGGTCTGCTCCTCTGTACTTGTTCACCACAGTCGTAAGGATTGGTGCACTAGAATGCCAGGGACAGCAGGGCCATTGCACTTGTGCTGTTCGCTAGGGTCAGGCAAGGCCCTGCTGCGATCACTAGGGGAGGGGGGATGCGGACAGTTAGGTTCTCTCATGTTGGTTGGATGCAGCTTGCTGCCTGCTTCTGATATTAATATAATTATTAAAGGCCTCTGCAATGGATCATGTAATGTAAGTGACGGCTCCCCCTACTAGTGTGAACTGTGCTTTACTTTCCATGTTGTTTGGAGCATTTTTCCTAAGCATATGCCCACCCTTCACGTTGCGTTGTCTCCATGGGGTGATTGTCTGGTATTCCTGACCTGATATAACTTGTCTGGAGGAGCACTCATGTGTGATTGTGCTTGGTGTGGATGATCCTCCTCTGCACATCGCTCCCGCAGCCTCCCTCATGGCTAAATAAGGCTGTCGTCCTCCTTATCTTCTCCCATGTGGTAGCCGCAAGAAGCCATGAGTAGTTTTTATTTTTTTTCCACCATTACGTTGTATGTGACTTGTCAATGATTTTTACATTCAGTTGTCTTTATACTATTAGCTTTTTGTTACCTGTCGGTCTAGTTTTATGAAGAAGGATTCAGTAAATCTTGTAATTTCTACATTTATATATTCTTTTTCTAAATTAAAGGGGTATTCCTGTAGGTACAAGTTATGCCCTATCTACAGAGTTCCAGAGATAGCAGAGTAGAGCGCTGTACTTGTGTATCTCTGGAACTTCCCCAGCAATGACTGGAGCACCCACGCTCATGTACCACTGGCTGCTTTGCTCATTTCAGGGGAGCATCAAGGGCATGCAGAGGATATGGGGCCCCCTTCTTGTGATCCCCACGATCTGATAGTTATCCCTTATCCTTTGGCTAGAGTATAACTTGTACCTACCGGAATACCCCTTGAATACTACTCCATGAACAACTCTTGGGTGGGGTCAGGGGTTGTTATCAGTAATTAATAGCATTCACTGCGTAAGTGTGTATACAGACAGAGCTGTCAGTCACTGATAACTGTACATGCAGGAGGTGTTATCAGTGATACCATTGTCTATGTAACTGTGTATACAGAGATAGTTGTAAGTGGTTGATAGCTGTACACGGGAGGTGTTATCAGAGATTGATAGTATTCTCTATGTAAGTGTGTATACAGAGATAGCTGTCAGTCACTGATAGCTGTACACGGGAGGTGTTATCAGAGATTGATAGTATTCTCTATGTAAGTGTGTATACAGATATAGCTGTCAGTCACTGATAGTTGTACACGGGGGAGGTGTTATCAGAGATTGATGGCATTCTCTGTGTAAGTGTGTATATAGAGATAGCTGTCAGTCACTGATAGATGTACACGGGGGAGATGTTATCAGTGATTGATAGTATTCTCTGTGTAAGTGTGTATATAGAGATATAGCTGTCAGTCACTGATAGCTGTACACGGGAGGTGTTATCAGAGATTGATAGTATTCTCTATGTAAGTGTGTATACAGATATAGCTGTCAGTCACTGATAGTTGTACACGGGGGAGGTGTTATCAGAGATTGATGGCATTCTCTGTGTAAGTGTGTATACAGAGATAGCTGTCAGTCACTGATAGTTGTACACGGGGGAGATGTTATCAGTGATTGATAGTATTCTCTGTGTAAGTGTGTATACAGAGATAGCTGTCAGTCACTGATAGTTGTACACGGGGGAGATGTTATCAGTGATTGATAGTATTCTCTGTGTAAGTGTGTATATAGAGATAGCTGTCAGTCACTGATAGTTGTACACGGGGGAGATGTTATCAGTGATTGATAGTATTCTCTGTGTAAGTGTGTATACAGAGATAGCGGTCAGTCACTGATAGTTGTACACGGGGGAGGTGTTATCAGTGGTTGATGTGTAGCTTTGTGAGAAAATATTCAATCTGCTCAGCTCCTCCTGCTCTATAACATGCTGCCTGCAGACTGCACTGTACTTTGTGGTTTCAGGTCCTCTTTAAATGATTGATCAATCGTAATGTTCTTGACCCCAGTCTGACACCGATGTTTTTGCGCCTAGTTTTGGTTTTTCAGGGATCTGACTGTGAACAAATGATTTGATTATAATTGTCATAATGAAAAGAAAGGAACTGCAAACCGAATGTAATAAGAACGGTTCCCAATCCATAAGCGCCGTTCACATGACTGCTGACTCCACATCATAAAGGATACACAGACGTGTCCGTCCTTTTCTTGGCTCGAGGTGAGGGGTACAAGTGGAGCCTCCCCACCTTTTTTTCTAGTGGAGCCGAATTCTTTTGTCCTTAGGACTTCCTTTTGTATCCTGGGAGCAGAGGAGGAAGCTGAGGACTACACCGGGGTCAGACAATTAGCACTTTATTCCTTGCTGACCTCTGCGAACCCAAACATTGTTTTTCCCAGGCCGGGCCATGTAATCCCCATTATAAATCCAGCCGAGCAGTGTGTGGAGGGAGGCCGCCGGCCATGTGAGCCGAGGAATGTAGCTGGCCTCGTGGTGCCGCACATATGAAAAGCCTGGCTTCCTGCAATGAAATCAATCTCATTTGGGCTAATTCCGGAAAACAGATTTCGCCTTAATCCATTCAACACGTTCTTCCCTTGTTTCATTCTAATTTGTTTCATCGGGTCCCTAATGAAAAGCACTCGCTGTGTGATTTCCTTCTTTCCATCAATCTCCATCATAGGTTTTATCCTTCTCGTACCAGTCATAAGTGTGAGATGTCCACGGCGCGGCCATGAGTGTGAGATGTCCACAGCGCGGCCATGAGTGTGAGATGTCCACGGCGCGGCCATGAGTGTGAGGTGTCCACGGTGCGGCCATGAGTGTGAGGTGTCCACGGTGCGGCCATGAGTGTGAGGTGTCCACGGTGCGGCCATGAGTGTGAGGTGTCCACGGTGCGGCCATGAGTGTGAGGTGTCCACGGTGCGGCCATGAGTGTGAGGTGTCCACGGTGCGGCCATGAGTGTGAGGTGTCCACGTGCGGCATGAGTGTGAGATGTCCACGGTGCGGCCATGAGTGTGAGGTGTCCACGGTGCGGCCATGTTTGTGAGGTGTCCACGGTGCGCGGCCATGAGTGTGAGGTGTCCACGGTGCGGCCATGAGTGTGGGGTGTCCACGGTGCGGCCATGAGTGTGGGGTGTCCACGGTGCGGCCAATGAGTGTGGGGTGTCCGGTGCGGCATGAGTGTGGGGTGTCCGCGGTGCGGCCATGAGTGTGGGGTGTCCGCGGTGCGGCATGAGTGTGGGGTGTCCGCGGTGCGGCCATGAGTGTGGGGTGTCCGCGTGCGGCCATGAGTGTGGGGTGTCCGCGGTGCGGCCATGAGTGTAGTGTGGGTGTCCGCGGTGCGGCCATGAGTGTGGGGTGTCCGCGGTGCGGCCATGAGTGTGGGGTGTCCCCATATGATCCCTTTTGTACGCCCAGCGGAAAGGACCCAGTCATTACAGTGGCATCATGTGCCATTTCCGTACCCAGGAAGATCCTTCTGTATGTTCACACCATTTTCAGCTCATTCTGTATTCCTGCCGGCCCCTTTAAGTATAATAGGGTCTGGCGGTGATCCGGCTGCATTCCGGCAAAAATGCAGAGAATCGACCAGACACAAACCACTGCATGCTGCGCTTTGTGTCTGGCCGAATCTCCGTGCCACAGATGTGAAAGTAGCCCATTCCCATTGAAATCAATGGAAAGGCATATTTTTGGTGCATGAAAATGTTAGTGTTAACATATCAAACTGCAAATCCACTGCAGAGGTCGGAGGTCAGTTTTGGGTGCAGATTGTCAGATATTTTTCACATGAATTATCTGTCACTGACCTTACTATCTATTAGCTCTTCTGAACACATGCGGCTCATGGGCCTCTCCGGAGTGGCTTTTGACGTCCCAGCTCTTGAGAAGCAGATAGAGGATTGGCTTCTCAGCATGCCTCACATCTCCCCTGATAGCGGAGGTCAGTCATACATCCTTTCTGAGGGGCTTGCTAGCGCCTAAACGTAAATTACAACATTTACGGTTCACAGCAGAGTAGGTGAGGGTTTAAGAATTTTCATACACAGTTCAAAAAAATAAAATATCAAAATTTCAGTGAAAATTGACCAGTGGTGCAGGTTATACCTTAATCATGTCAATTTATGATGCGAATATCGACTGCTGACGTCATGGGTTGAGATTTATCAGGCGAAAACTATAATCTAATCCTTTCCATGGAAACTGTGATTAAGTAAAGGGTTTAATCTGAAAATTTGCTGTACGTTCTTCCATTGTTGTGGGAAGGATTGGGCCATTCGGTGTCAACATGCCTGATCCTTTGTTCTCACAGGAGATAAATCCTGACACATGCCTGGCCGAGCATGCATGTGTATGAGGTAGTTGGAAAGAAGAGCTGTTGGCTAAATGAACATTTGGCTGTCAGCTATTGACTTAAAGGGGTATTCCGGTTACCATAAATATAACTTATGTTTCAGACTAATTCATCGTCAATAATTACCTAATATAATGTAAATCTTACATATTTACCGTACAGTAGTTATAAAAGTAGTTTCTTCCTCTGCTACCCAGTGTGTTTCCTCATAAGTTACCATGGCATCGACTTGTAGTTCTGAGCCTTTGTTAGGTCGAGCATGCTCAGTGTGTTGATATCAGTTCTCTAGCTAAATATCAGTGTGCTGGTGATTGGTGAGAAGACGGGGCGTGTCGGACTGTATATCAGGCAGCCAATCAGTAAACAGCAACACTAATGAACAAGCAGAAACTCACAGCAGGAAAGCTAGGCATTGTGGGAATAGGCTCTGGTTATATGTATTATATGGGGTCTGGTTATATGTATAGGTATGGTGTCTGGTTATATGTATAGGTATGGGGTCTGGTTATATGTATAGGTATGGGGTCTGGTTATATGTATAGGTATGGGCTCTGGTTATATGTATAGGTATGGGCTCTGGTTATATGTAGAGGTATGGGCTCTGGTTATATGTATAGGTATGGGCTCTGGTTATATGTAGAGGTATGGGCTCTGGTTATATGTATAGGTATGGGGTCTGGTTATATGTAGAGGTATGGTGTCTGGTTATATGTATAGGTATGGGGTCTGGTTATATGTATAGGTATGGGGTCTGGTTATATGTATAGGTATGGGCTCTGGTTATATGTATAGGTATGGGCTCTGGTTATATGTAGAGGTATGGGCTCTGGTTATATGTATAGGTATGGGCTCTGGTTATATGTAGAGGTATGGGCTCTGGTTATATGTAGAGGTATGGGCTCTGGTTATATGTAGAGGTATGGGCTCTGGTTATATGTATTATATGGGCTCTGGTTATATGTATTATATGGGGTCTGGTTATATGTAGAGGTATGGGGTCTGGTTATATGTATTGTATGGGGTCTGGTTATATGTAGAGGTTATGGGGTCTGGTTAATATGTAGAGGTATGGGGTCTGGTTATATGTAGAGGTATGGCTCTGGTTATATGTAGAGATATGGGGTCTGGTTATATGTAGAGGTATGGGCTCTGGTTATATGTAGAGGTATGGGCTCTGGTTATATGTAGAGGTATGGGCTCTGGTTATATGTAGAGGTATGGGGTCTGGTTATATGTAGAGGTATGGGCTCTGGTTATATGTAGAGGTATGGGCTCTGGTTATATGTAGAGGTATGGGCTCTGGTTATATGTAGAGGTATGGGCTCTGGTTATATGTAGAGGTATGGGCTCTGGTTATATGTAGAGGTATGGGGTCTGGTTATATGTAGAGGTATGGGCTCTGGTTATATGTAGAGGTATGGGCTCTGGTTATATGTAGGTATGGGTTGGTTATTGTAGAGGTATGGGCTCTGGTTATATGTAGAGGTATGGGCTCTGGTTATTATGTAGAGGTATGGGGTCTGGTTATATGTAGAGGTATGGGCTCTGGTTATATGTAGAGGTATGGGCTCTGGTTATATGTAGAGGTATGGGCTCTGGTTATATGTAGAGGTATGGGCTCTGGTTATATGTAGAGGTATGGGCTCTGGTTATATGTAGAGGTATGGGCTCTGGTTATATGTAGAGGTATGGGCTCTGGTTATATGTAGAGGTATGGGCTCTGGTTATATGTATTATATGGGCTCTGGTTATATGTATTATATGGGCTCTGGTTATATGTAGAGGTATGGGGTCTGGTTATATGTATTATATGGGGTCTGGTTATATGTAGAGGTATGGGGTCTGGTTATATGTAGAGGTATGGGGTCTGGTTATATGTAGAGGTATGGGCTCTGGTTATATGTAGAGGTATGGGCTCTGGTTATATGTATAGGTATGGGCTCTGGTTATATGTAGAGGTATGGGCTCTGGTTATATGTAGAGGTATGGGCTCTGGTTATATGTATAGGTATGGGCTCTGGTTATATGTAGAGGTATGGGCTCTGGTTATATGTAGAGGTATGGGCTCTGGTTATATGTATAGGTATGGGCTCTGGTTATATGTAGAGGTATGGGCTCTGGTTATATGTAGAGGTATGGGCTCTGGTTATATGTAGAGGTATGGGCTCTGGTTATATGTAGAGGTATGGGCTCTGGTTATATGTAGAGGTATGGGCTCTGGTTATATGTAGAGGTATGGGCTCTGGTTATATGTAGAGGTATGGGCTCTGGTTATATGTAGAGGTATGGGCTCTGGTTATATGTAGAGGTATGGGCTCTGGTTGGGTCACAGCTCTCAGCCTTAATACAGTTTTTCAAAAATTAAAGAAGAACTCCCGCAAAAATTTTTATTCCAT
The DNA here is from genome assembly GCA_900303285.1 of Rhinella marina. Classification (NCBI taxonomy): domain Eukaryota; kingdom Metazoa; phylum Chordata; class Amphibia; order Anura; family Bufonidae; genus Rhinella; species Rhinella marina. The sequence continues at coordinate 93,201 of ONZH01009586.1, forward strand.
GTCCTGCTAGAAATGTACATGATGTAATCTGTAGTGAATGTCATTTTCTGACCAGTAGCTGAATTTTTGAGTTATATCATCCTGAAGTTTCTTATCTGTGTCATGTGACTAGGAATTAGACCCACCAACTCACACAGCATCTTATGTGTGGACAGGAAGTCTAATTCTCTATGCATTCCTATGGGAGCCTCACTTTCAGTCTCATAGGAATGAATAGAGAAGTAACTGGCTTGCTGTCCTGGGTCAGTTGGAGGTCATGGAGTTGGTCACATGACCCAGCTACAATAAGAAGAGAGTGGAAACTCAATTTCAGCCTCTGATAAGAAAATGACATTCACTACAGATTATATCATGCACCTTTCTAACAGGTCAGAGAATAAAATTTTTTGTGGGAGTTCTTCTTTAAGTTACTTTACCGGAATACCCCTTTAATAGGAGGGCTACCAGTAATGTCCCCGCCTGGTTGAATGGTGGCTGATGTGATTTCATGTGGTGACAAGCCGTGACAGGCACATGTCTCTGCTGTGCTCGCTGATAAAGTTTTGTGGGCAAACATGGGATTTAATAGCCTCCGGGCACGCAGCCAGGTTAACCCTTGTGTGAGGTGTTTGCTGAATGTCGGTATTTGGAGAATGGCCGGGTTTATGTGACTGGCAGGTTTCTTCCTGGCAGTCCCACTATCTCCCAGGATATTGAGCACAATGTTCGGGGATGGGTTATAATGCCGCCAGGGCTGACTGACCCCGCTGACGTGTAATAGGGTCACATCCGTATATTTTCCTGTGTTTAACTCTCACATCTTCAGAGCTGTGGAATCTGAATTGGCAGAAATGTGCAGACCCCAGCTTCAGAATAAAGAAGTATAGTATTAATATAGTGTCATTTATGAAGTGCTTGTAGTAGGAAGTTTATACATTTGATATGTGCGGGGTTGTGAGCTGGAGACACATCTGGGTGCTTGGGGTCAGCCAGAGGTTTGGCTTCCCACCGAGGTGTGTGCAGTATGGCGGTATATATCCAGCGTCTGTCAGAGGGGGGCACGGCCTGACACCGGATTAACCTTCTACTTGGGGTCATAGATGTAAATTCAAGGCTTCTCCTGAGCTCTGACAGCCTGGAGGAATTGTGGAAATCCTCACCGTGGATGAAGGGTCCTGAGCCGCACAATACCACCTTGGTGCCAGGAGGGGCTTTCCTTAATTTGTCCAATTATTTCAAGGCTTTCCTTTGTGCCCTGGCTGAATAGACGAGTCGGGGGTATTGCCATGTAAAAGTTACGGCAGTGATTGAGGAGGAGCAGGGCGGCCAGAGACTAAGCTTTCCATCTCTCATTAATATGTAAAGTGTGGGAAGGAACGGCACCAGACGGGTGAGGGGTGGAATACGTAATCTGTGGTGGAGCTGAAATCTCAGGCATTGTTCACATTATACACGAGTGCACCTGTCTTCTGCTGCCTGAGGCAAAAAGTGACATGGCGCCCCTTCCAGGCATACTGTGATACACATGACTATAGAGAGATGACCCCCCTCTGCGATGGAAGCACTCTTTTCTCATGGCCCCCTCTTGTCTCTGGGTCTCGCTTCCTGAGGCAGCCGCCTCACCTGTCCTCATTGGAGGTGCGCCCCTGATTATACAGTATGGTCTGCTGTAGATGTAGCGTGTTATATTACCTATTACTAAACTGGATCCGCCATTGCGGACCAAAGATAGGACATGTTCTCTATTTTCTTGCGGAGCCACGGCTGCCCGCTCTGATAGAAGAGAATGGGGCCGCATCTATTCCGCAAAATTGTGAACGGTCGTGTGAATGGGTCCTTCCGTTGGTGCCTATGGGTAAGGATAGCGCTGTATGGCTGTACATCGGGTGATCCCCCCTGCGGATGTCTCTTATAGGGGCGGCAGGTTCATACATCTTGTCACATTACTTGGTCTCTACAGGCTCAAAGACCCTGCCAGGCCGTACTGCTGCTCCTAGGGGGAGAGCTATGTACACTGATTTCCAAGGCTAGCGCGTTTCTGTGTCCTCTGTAATTCATTCATTGGATGTAAAGTGACTGATATGAGCAGCTTTAATACATGGTGAGAGAATGAATGGTAACCCAGTCTGTAGTATGGTGTGAATGTGGTGAGGGGCCCGTGATGTGTGTGACGGGGCAGAGGGCCCGTAAATTCTGGTTTTGTCATAAATAATAAAACTCTGCTTATTCTTCTGTTTTTTTAGGATTGGACGCAGAACTTTATTACGTCAGGAACGATATCGTAAATCACTATGCCCTTTCCTTTAACCTGCTCCTTCCCACCGAGACCAGCAGCCTCCACTTCAGCTGGCACGCCAAATCTAAGGTATGTCTGTCCTCGCTGCTCCCTCCTGGCGCAGAACAATCCTCCGTTCATGGTGTGACGCTGGTCTTACATGTTATATGACAGATGACCGGCCCATAATGGGGGCGATTTCCATCCTTTGCTCCAGGGATGAGCTCAGCCAGAAGTGTCTGACAACCGCGCATTTAATGGGAGGAGTAAAACGGCCAACAAGTGCTCAGCTGACGGCCATGGACTGCGTATGACTGTAGTGTCGAGCCGCCATGTTTGGTACTGGAACTGAAAAATGGGATTTATGGTTTGGGAAGATCTGCCCTTCAGAAATTTAGGAAAGCTGAGTGACCAGCAGTTGTCGGATGTATGTGTTGTCACCCAACTTTCCTAGAAATAGATGAAACTCTGCAATCTCTGTCGGGTGCCCCCCATCCTCACCAGTCATTCGGCTGTGGTCTCGCACCTCCTTCCAGACGTGAGAGCGCTCCCCGCTCTGGCTCCGTGTCGGAGCATATGTCTGGCATTGCTGCACATTCCCGTCTATTCATAGACTTGTCGTGACGGCTGATTCCTTTCTGCTGGGACGCCCCTTCTCATTCAGAGCATCGCCTTGTTCTTGCTAATAGATGTCTGATTTGTGTCTTGAGTCTAGCGTGCCGTTATCCAACGCAGGCTTAGTGTCTCACCTCCGCTGACATGTCTGTTTTACTAAATGACGATTCTGGAGCATCGTTTCATAGGACTCCTATTATTCCTCCCAGAAATGTATCAATACATTGACAACTGGTTATTTCCAGTTGGAGGTGTGTCCCCTGCAGAGTCCAATCAGTTCTGGCAGTGTTAGGGCTCATGCGTGGATCGGATGTGGACCCATTCATCTCAATGGGGCAGCAAAATATACGGACAGCACTCCCATTTACTGTCCGCATCTGTAAGTCCTGTCCACAGCCTCACAAAAAAAAATATTAAAACTTGTCTGTTTTTCATTCATTTCTGCAGTAGTAAGTATTGGCGAGATGCACTTGGCCAGGTTCACATCAGCCATGCAGTTGGAGAAGCTGAGGGGCCTGTGCTCAAGGACCCCGTATAACCATATACTGGCACTGTGACACAGGGAGGGCGGCACGCTTTGTGGTTAGATTCAATACTTAGGATTTCTCATGTGTTTTTTTTTTTTTTTTTCTTTTCTCTCTTCAGGTTGAGTACAAATTGGGATTTCATGTGGACAATCCTTTGGCTATGGACATACCACAGGCCAATATTTCACTGCAGGGGGATGTGCCTCACTCCTTGTCAGGTAAATCGAAAAAGCATCTTCCCTACAGCGTGACTCACATTCACTACATATAGCACACTTACCTGACTGCGACTGTACCATAATCATAGCCACATACGTGTAGTGTAAGGAGCCGCTGCACAGCAGCACCACCTAGTGGTTGTATTGGGATATTACATTTGATATTTACCATTACGTAAAAAATAGCACATTTGTACATTTCTGCTCATTGCTTTATGATTCTGTGCATGTTGGTATTGTAATGCCTCATGCAAGAGGTACTCCTGTTATGTTTAAAGGGAATCTTTTTTTATTTTTACGTGCTTATAGAGTGCTGACATATTCCACAGCTGTTTACAGACATCGTTCTGTCCAAAGTGGGCTCACAATCTAAGTTCCCTATCAGTATGTCTTTGGAGTGTGGGAGGAAACCAGAGTACCCGGAGGACACCCACACAAACACGGGGAGAACATACATACTCCGTGCAGATTTTGCCCTTAGTTGGATTTGAACCCAGGACCCCAGTGCTGAGCCACCATAGAATTATTTGTTTAGTGGCAGTTGTTAAGATCAGTCCTGGTCATGTGCTGATAACCCAGGTCAGATTACAGTATCAGAACTGGTGGCTCCATCACATGAACAGGACAGATTCCCATCTCCACATTTATGGCATTTCCACTGGACGTCCGATGAATGTCTCATAGGTACAAGACCCGTTCCTATCTTGAGGCTGCTGTGAATGGACAGGTGGCTACACATGCACACCTCTCTCTGCTTGGTATGCGACCCCCTGCTGTCACCTACTTGGCATGGCGCCCCCCTGCTGTCACTAGGTTGGTATGGCGCCCCCTGGTGTTCTGGTGATTCCTTCACAATGTACTCGCAAACAGGAAGATTTATCAGTGCTTTACATCACAGATTATGACACTCACAGTATTTGCACTATAATTACAGACTTTTTGATCTTCTAAGTGACGAGAAAATCTCTGGGAGGGGGTCAGAGCCTCCTATAATTTACGGCAGAAATTGGCGTACATTGTAGCTGAAATCTCGGCCAGCTGCTAGATAGCATAGATTTCAGTTTCTGACGCATGGAAATCCAGAAGACGCCTGCCTCCTATTAAAGGGGTTTTTCGGGAGTTAACTACTGATGACTTATCTTCAGGGTAGATCATCAGTGGGCGTCCGACACCCTGGACCCCCACTGATCAGCTGTTTGAGAAGGAATCGGCGCTCCCATGAGTGCGGGGCCTTCTCCCCGCTCACCTAGCACAGCGCCGTACATTGTACAGTGGCTGTGCTTGGGATAGCGCTCAGCCCCATTCACTTCCATGGGGCTGAGCCGCGTGACCAATGAACGTGATGTCACTGGCCTAGGAAAAGTTGAGAGAAGGCCGTGGCGCTTACGGGAGCGCCGGTTCCGTCTCAAACAGTTGATCTTCGGGGGTCCAGGGTGTCGGACCCCCACCGATCAGATACTGAGTGGCGTAGGAAGCCCCAGTCTTAGTAAATCTCCCTCAATGTGTCCAGTGATGGCACATGCTGAGTAGTTCAGTCCTACAGGTAGTAAGAATCAGACATAGAAGCAGCGTTTATTTGCCCACACTGAGAAGGAATCGGAAGACCACCAGGAGCGCCATAACAAGAATATCCCAGCAGGGGGCACCATAGCAAGTATGTAACACCCAGAAATGAGTAAAAACTTGATTTATATCACATTTATAATGGGACAGCCCCTGAAGGGAGTCTTAGCAATGCTTTTAACCGTTCATATCCCATGTACCTTGCAGTTTCTGCACTCAGTACTTTATTATCAAGCGCAGGTCGCTGTCAGTGACTTGCATGGCCGTCACCCAGTGCCAGGTTTGTGTTTGTGGAGCGAGTCTACTATGTTTTTCTATCCACTTCTACACTGGCAGAATGTGTACCCGGGTTACAGATGAAAGCACTCTGTGCAGGGACCCCCTTCACTCCTGACATTAACAGTCTTTTCCTCTGTTTTACTTGGCAGTCTTCAGAGTCGGTCTCTTCTGCTCTGGGAAAATGGAGACGGAGGTCATGCTCGTCATGCAGCTCAACATAACCGTCAGCCCTGCCAAGAACATCACAGTCCTCAACTTCAAGCGGAGGAAAATGTGCTACAGGAGTAAGTGCGGTGTAATGGTGGCTCTGCGGCCTGTCGCTCACACTGCATGTGGGACAAGAGGATGGGGAATAGAGATATATATATATATATCTCCTATGATGAGATCTACACTCATGATAAACCGACAACTTCCCTTGTTAGGTGCTTCAGCTATAAAGTGTTGTCCCTGTAATGCAAATTTATTGAGGCACATGGCTCTTAATACATTTGGTGCATCTCTCAGCAGATTTGTAGCTATGAAACTGGCTGACCTGTTAACTTGGCAGCTGAAGACATCTGTGTTGGTCCCATGTTCATATGTGCCCGCATTACTGAGAAAAATGATGTTTTAATTTATGCAAATGAGCCTCTAGGAGCAACGGGGGCGTTGTCATTACACCTAGAAGCTCTGTTTCCTCTGCATCTGCTGCACCCTCTGCACTTTGTTTGACAGGGCCAGGCGTTATGTTGTTTTCACTGCCTGCCCTTGTCAAATGCCTCTAGGTGTAATGACAACGCCCCCGTTGCTCCTAGAGGCTCATTTGCATATATTAAAACACCATTTTTCTCAGCAATGTGGACACATATGAACATGAGACCAACACAGATGTCTTCAGCTGCCAAGTGCACATGTAACAGATCAGCCAGTGTCATAGGTACTAATCTGCTGACAGATGCCCTTTAACCCTGGAAAATGTGCAGACGATTAGTGTGCAGGTTTGTGCTGCTTTATCCACCATTTTCTGGCTTAAAACACATTAAATCTGCTTGTTTTGGCCCAACTGACCTGTTTTTCTGTTGTCCTTGTTTTTCAAAAGCGGCAAAAAGATTAAAGGTACGGTCACACGGTCAGGTTTCTGATGCAGTTTTGGAAGCCCAAACCAGCAGTGAATAAAAAAAAAGAGAAGTGGTATCTGTCCTTTATACTTCCCCCTCCATTTGTGATCCGCTTCTAAAACTGCATCAGGAAACCTGACCGTGTGGTTGTTCCCTAAAAAGATGCAAATTATTGCGCACATGTGACCTGCTCCGTAATTTGCCATTTTTAGCACCACAGAAAGTGCAAATCTAATATATAAAGCTGAGTGTGTGTGTGTATGTCCGCTATAGGAATCCGCACCGCTGCAGCTACAATCACAAAATTTGGCACACATGTACATCAGGTGTACGGGAAGGTTTTAGAACAGTTTTCAGCTCTCCAGGACGTACCGTTCCTGAGATACTCCAAAAAAATGCATTAGCCAGTAGGAGCCTGGTCACATGACCCTTATCAGCCAATAGAAGCTCACAGGCAGCCTCCACACACAACAGGCTTCTATGACAACCTAGCCAGTTCACTGCTGTAGGTCTGCTTTAAAGAGGCTTTGGATGAGACTGTTAAAGGGGTATTCCGGTTACCATAAATATAACTTATGTTTTAGATTAATTCATCATCAATCATTACCTCATATAATTCCTCTTTCCTCCGAAATTACTATGGCATCGGCCTGTAATTCAGGCAACCTTCAAAAGAAGGACTTAAAAGCCCCACCCCCAGGTCCCACTAAGTCACGCCCCTGACTCAGGCCACACCCCTTCCACTCAGCATCTGACCGGGATTGAAAAAATTAAGGTAAAAATAAACTTCTTTCAGCTGCAGGGGTGGGGGGAGGGTGACTCTCCCTGCAGCTCATGCTCAGACTGCACAGTGCTGCTGTCTGAGAGTGAGCTGTTCAAAAGGACATCCGTGTGTCCATCCAGGCCCTGCGCATGACAGAGGACAGGGAGTCTGAAAGCCAGAATGTCCAGCCTTCCCCCAATGTGAAGCCGTGCAACTGGTCACCATAAAGCCACACCCCTAAACAAGAGGCCACGCCCCCTGTGTCCATCCAGGCCCTGCGCATGACAGAGGACAGGGAGTCTGAAAGCCAGAATGTCCAGCCTTCCCCCAATGTGAAGCCGTGCAACTGGTCACCATAAAGCCACACCCCTAAACAAGAGGCCACGCCCCCTGTGTCCATCCAGGCCCTGCGCATGACAGAGGACAGGGAGTCTGAAAGCCAGAATGTCCAGCCTTCCCCCAATGTGAAGCCGGGCAACTGGTCACCATAAAGCCACACCCCTAAACAAGAGGCCACGCCCCCTGGTTCCATGAAGACACGGAGGAGAAGCTGTCTGAGCGTGAGCTACTGAAAGGGTGGACATCCCTGTGTCTGTCCAGGCACTGCGCCGGACAGTGGACAGGGAGTCTGAAAGCCAGACTGTCCAGCCTACAACTGGACCTCTGGCCACCCTAGGGGCAGGCTGATGTTAGGGTGGCCAGTTGTCCGGCTTTAGGCTGGACAGTCCGGTTTTCTGTCTCCCTGTCCTCAGTCCAGCACAGTGCCTGGATGGACGTAGGGATGTCCACCCTTTCAGTAGCTCACGCTCAGGCAGCTTCTCCTCCGTGTCTTCACGGAGCCAGGGGGCGTGGCCTCATGTTTAGTGGTGTGTCTTCATGGGGACCAAGGGCACTGTTTCACGTTTGGGGGAATGGCCGGTGAGGTCTGGCTTTCTGGGGTGAAGACAGTGGCCACTCTAGCTGCTGTGGAGGTCACAGTTATAAGGGGCGGGCTGCTGTAGAGGTCACTGTTAAAGGGGCGGGCTGCTTTAGAGGTTACTGTTAAAGGGGCAGGCTGCTGTAGAGGTCAGTTATAAGGAGCAGGCTGCTGTAGAGGTCACAGTTATAAGGAGCAGGCTGCTGTAGAGGTCACTGTTATAAGGAGCAGGCTGCTGTAGAGGTCACAGTTATAAGGAGCAGGCTGCTGTAGAGGTCACAGTTATAAGGAGCAGGCTGCTGGGTTTAGCTGTAGGGTTAAGGAGGGCTGGGTCACAGTTATAAGGAGCAGGCTGCTGTAGAGGTCACTGTTAAAGGGGCAGGCTGCTGTAGAGGTCACAGTTATAATGAGCAGGCTGCTGTAGAGGTCACCGTTATAATGAGCAGGCTGCTGTAGAGGTCACAGTTATAAGGAGCAGGCTGCTGTAGAGGTCACAGTTATAAGGAGCAGGCTGCTGTAGAGGTCACCGTTATAATGAGCAGGCTGCTGTAGAGGTCACAGTTATAAGGAGCAGGCTGCTGTAGAGGTCACTCTCGATATTTTTTTTTATGTCACACACACAAACATTAAATGACATAGATCAAATATACCCGGGCGAAGCCGGGTCCTTCAGCTAGTCACCTGATAAATCCCACCTGTATGTTATTGGAGGGTTTTTTTGTCGGCTTGATGTTTGCTGGAGGAATCAGAAATGTCTTTTTCATACTTTCACCTTTTAAATCCTATTCTTACGATATAGGAAGCACAGCGGCCTGTGTAACTTCCATACTCATGGAGTAGGTTGTTGGTATGTCATTAGGTGCCATGATCTGTCACATTTTCCCTTGTAGGGTACGTGGTAGCATCTTGGTATGTTTGGTGTCTGTATACATCCTTTGTATATGACACCTATAGAGGCGAATAGACAAGGTTCTTTATACTCTGCTAAATGTGATAACCGATTGTTTCTTTCTATAGAGATTGAGCAAGAAGTGAAGCCCCCAATATCTCCAGACAAGAACAGCACAAGAATTCACTGTAAGTTGTCATCTGTAGTGACCTCCTGCTGTAATGTCCTTTGTAAAGTCTCCCTCCTGACGGTGGACATGGGGAGATGCTGTGCTGAGGACGAGAGGATGGTGTGCACGGTAATCACTAAGCATTGGACGCTTGCCTGAAGAGCCAGTAGCCAATGTCACACAGACATACAAGATTTCAGTGAAATCATAAGTTTTGAGGCATATGGAGAAGAAAGGTGACATCCTTAAAAGTATGAGGCGTCCCACTTACCTCCATATACCTCAGCGTTCATACTGAGGCAAGCAGAGGTTTTTTTTTCCCCCCTGTTGGATATTTTATGTAATACGGTGTAGTTTGCCGTATTCCAGATGTAGTCCCACCTACAAGAAGTAATTTTTTGGGGCAGTTTAAAGGGGTTTAGGCTAATTTCACACTAATGGTAGTCTTCCAGCATGCATTTTTGGCAGAGGAACAGCCTGTGAGACATTGTATCCGGCATAGCAGGAATAGGCCAGAGCACCGCCAGGCCTCCTTGATTGTAATGGGACTCGGCAGGGATCTGGTATGTTTCTGGCATTCGTGCCGGGGTTCAGCCGAACAAATACTGTGTTTTTGTCCGGCTGAATCCCAATGTCGTTCATTGCTGTCCCCAGTGGATCTCACAGTCCAAATTCCCTACCAGTACATCTTTGAATGTGGGAAGAAACCCATGGAGAGAACATACAAACTCCATGCAGGTGTTGTCCTTGGTCAGATGTAAAGAGTCCAATGGGGTGGAGCTGCAATACCAGACACAGTTCATGGACGGGGATCGTGCAGTTTTTGGAAGATGGCACTGCCTGGTCTACAAGACTCCTAGTGCCGTTGAGGTGCTGTCCATAAGGACATATAGTGTTCCCCTAATCCTCACCTAGGCCTCTCACCCATTTAAGCCAGTACTGTCTGCACTGATGAGGGACAATCACCCCCAAACATCTTTCTACCGATGAGGTGCTGGCTTATTATCCAAGTCATGTCTCAAGGCCTGTGTTAAGAGGTTGAACATTGAGTTATAGCAGCGATGCCCAGCCTGCGGCCCTGCAGCTGTTTTAAAACTACAATTACCATCATGCCCTGTTGTTGGTTGATAGCTATAGGTTGTCCGAGCATGCTGGGAGTTGTAGTTTTGCAACAGCTGGGGGTCCGCAGGTTGGGCATCGCCGAGTTATAGGATAGCTACCTTCCATGGTGGCATTAGAGGCAGAGCTCGCTAAGAGGATTTGCATTTCCTCTTATCGGAAGAAAGCAGACGTTTTTCTAATCCTGGACAACCCCTTTAAATCTTAAATGCACTGCTGGTCAGAGGCACTATACAGAGGCACATGGAGCCTATGGTCCCGTAGTATGGGAGACTCAGTAAGTCCATGTGTCTTGGTATGAGGGTTTGATGAATATTCTTCTTTCCTGCAGATTTTTTTATATGATGTTCTTCACGTGTCTTTCAGTTGATCCTGTAAATGTCGCCCCTACCACCTCAACCCGTGTCTTCTATATCAGCGTGGGTGTTTGCTGTGCAGTCATTTTCCTAGTGGCGATTATCCTGGCCGTGCTGCATCTTCACAGTATGAAGAGAGTGGAACTGGATGACAGGTAAGACCTTGTCCACTAGGTGGCACCACTGACTAATTGGAAAGTCTGTCGGAAGCAGTTTTGACTAGACTAGCATTTTTGGTAAATCCCTTGTAAAATGATTATGTTCTTGTCCTCTGCGAGGAGTGGTCTGGACATCCATCATCATAAAAGCTTTTCGCTGCTGCCTTATCCCGTTTGACCATTAAAACAAGAAACTATCAAATTTGGGATATTTAGAGTAATATCACAGGAACCGAGATTGTTCTTGAATGGAGAATACAAGTATTTACTAAAAACAGACATGTTTGAGGTGACAGGTCCTCCTGAAGTGTCTACTACTGACCTCGAGGGTTTCTTTTCTCCTTCCAGCATGAGTGACAGCGGCAGCTCCCAGGGACTCTCTCAGCCTTCAACCCAGACAACGCAGTACCTACGAGCAGACACCCCCAACAACGCAACGCCTGTCACCAGTAAGAGTTCATATAACAGTCCTCTCCTCAGTCTGAGCTCTCCATAAAGCTTATTGACTGCCAATATGTAAGGAATCCTCCTTCATGTTATGTTGGTAGTTTTAATCATACCTCTAAAGGGCAGTCTTCTTTTACATAGACCTTTCTCATTCTGATTGCAAACTTAAAGGGGCGCTCCACTTTAAAAAATTTTCCCCCTCTTCCCCTCCCCACCAGAGCGGTAGAGGTAAGCATACTTATCCGCTCCCTGTGACTCCGTTCCGGCTCCTTTGGCCCACAGCTGTGTTTGCTGTGCACCGGTCTCCTCTTGTAAACGGCTGACAGGGGTCAGTGGTTGTCCACAGTGGTGACATGTCCCCCAAGCGAAACATCACTGGGTCACTTACCTGTTGGAGGACACTTCACCCCTAACTCCAGTTATTGGCTGCAGCGGCATGAGTGACAGACGTTTGCAGGAGAGGACTAGGGTGCAGTGGGCCGAAGAAGCCGGCACTGAGTGGTGGGGAGCCGGTAAGTATGCTTCCCTCCACAGGTCTGGTGGAGAAGGTGGGGATTTGTTAAAATGGTGGAGAACTCCCTTTAAGTATTAGATATTTTTTTCACTTCTTGCAAATATTTTGCATTGTTCTTAACCTCGGACTCCTCAGTTTCGTGTTGTAGTCTGTGCACAGTGTTCTCTGTTTTTAGCCCCTGTGATTGAACAGTGACCCCATACTTAAAGTCTACATTTTCCATCCAAGTCAATATTTTTGCTCATCTCAGTATAGCTAGATTTTTTTTTTCCTGATTTCTTGTTTCCTGTTTAAAGGGGTTGTCTCCTCTCACCATTACTAAGGCAGGATGAGACACAGTACCAACCACATCCTGCCCGGGAAACTGCAGAGCGCTCCGGCTGTGCATGAGAGTTACGGAAACAGCGTAGCAAGACAAGCTACACTGTTTCTGAGTTAGGGAGACAGCAGAGCTTGTGGTGCTACGCTGTTTCCGTAGCTCTCATGCACCACAATAAAAGGTACTGAAACAGCCAAGCGCCGGAGGTCCTGGAGGCGGTCGGGACGGTGTCTCATCTGGCCTTAGTAACAGCGAGATGAGACCACCCCTTTAACTTTGGGGTCGTTTCTAGATGCCCTGACCCATAGAGTTCAAGTGCAGATAGCTAGCCCCATAAAGACCACTTACATGGGGCTTTGACTTGTATGAAATAGAAGGACACACGGCTGTCTTATCTTCTGATATATCTCGCTGTAATAGTCTGCAGGGGATTTACTGACAGAAGTTCCTAAAACCTCTGCCCCCTACTTATCACACATTTCTAATGCTAATATCTAGAAAGAAATGGCTATATGAGCAGCATTACCTCCCAGCTATTGAACCTGTAGGGAGAATGAGTGATTTCTATGTGGTGTGCACTACATTCAGGGTCTCTTTGCCCCTGAACCCTTTAAAGAAGAACTCCCGACAAAAATTTTATTCCCTGTCCTGCTAGAAATGTACATGATATAATCTGTAGTGAATGTCATTTTCTTACCAGTGTCTGAATTTTTGACTTATATCATCCTGAAGTTTCTGATCTGTGTCATGTGACCAGCAATTAGACCCACCAACTCACACATAGACTTATGTGTGGACAGGAAGTCTAATTCTCTATGTATTCCTATGAGACTGAAAGTGAGGCTCCCATAGGAATGAATAGAGCAGTTACTGGCTTCCTGTCCTGGGTCAGTTGGAGGTCAGGGAGTTGGTCACATGACCCAGCTACAATAAGAAGAGAGGTTTTTACTCACAGAAACAGTCACTGATAAGAAAATGACATTCACTACAGATTATATCATGCACCTTTCTAACAGGTCAGAGAATAAAAATTTTTGCAGGAGTTCTTCTTTAATGGTAGCTCAGGGTGACTTTTGGGTGGCTTAGAGGTCAGTGATAAATATTCCTAGGGGGGTGGCTGATGGGTTAATGATGATATCCCTTGTGGACAAAGGTAGCATGGAGGTTAATATGTTTTTGTCCCCGGTGGTCTAGACGCAGCGGGGGAAAACGGCACCAGCGGCGCAGGAACGGCGCGGAATTTAAGCGGTAAGTATATTTCACTCTGTTATTTTTTAGAAGTGTGGGGCGCAACTGGAAAATCTGTTCACAATATAACTATTCGTAACTTATCAGTGAACTCGACCTTGGTAATTGGCGTCAAAATAAATGATCTTACTTGATTTTCAGCATTAATTCTATAAAATGTTTTGCATTGATTTGTCCAGTACTGTGTAATCACAGTCTATGCTGTATCCTGGTACTTCATGGATGTCATGTTTCTTTCCTCCACAAGGTGGCAGTCATGCTCATCAGATGCTGTGTGTTATATGTGTATTCATGCATTTACTTCTTTTCTACCTTGTTACGTTTTTCCTGCACTAACTACATTGGGGTGGGTACTCTTTCAGTATTTGCTTTACAGTTCTGGAAATATTTCAGATTCCTTAGGCATCTTGAGACATTGCAGAGAGGCAGTTATGTTGTTTGGATCCATTTGCTTTGCTAGAAGGCATCTACCATAATTATTCAGGAGAGACTTGTGGCACTTAATGGGGGATTGAAGACAAAGTAGCCGGCCCAGCCAGTGCATAGGATACGTAGCATTACGCTCCGGCACATAGGTGGATGTTGATTCGTTCATTTCAGGACTTGGAAATACCAGTAATAGGAGTGCCTCCTACCAGACTATATTGGTACAGGTTTAGTGATGGAGCTGGGTCTGATGTGTAGATGGGTACAGCGGGCAGCAGGGATTTTCTGTTAGTGGCTGGCGCTGTCCTATAGATTGTACAGCATCAGTTTCTATGTATCTAGGAGCTGCGCTGGAGATATGCAAGCCTGGCATAGTAATTAGTAATTATGCTCCTAAAATAAAATGATATTGAAACATTGTGCTGTTCTACTACTACTGTCCCAAGCAATAGACATAGGCCCAAATTAGCCTGGAGGGACTGCGGCCATTACTTTAGTGCACTTACATGGGGCATTACTGATGCAGCGGGGGGACGCTCTACAGCAGAAGTGTATGTGAATCCATCTGGTTTTGTTGAAGCAATTTTGGCAAAAGCTACATGCGCTTACATATCACCTCATGTGACAATGCATCCAGGGCTCCTCTATCAACCACACACACTTTTCTAGAAGTCACAGGAAGAGACCCCTGTCACCAGGTTTCAAGGAATTTTTTTCAAGAATTTTTTTTTTTACAATAACTGGAGAACCAACAGTTACTTACCTGGTTCCCTCCTTTTTATTTGCAATGTACTTATTCTTGGGCTCCTTTCCCATCATCCAAGGTGGCCGCATGTCTTCACTGCCTGATGCACACTGTGCTTTGGTCAGACACTTCCCGCTTGTCCAGTCCCGCTTGGTTAGTCTGAGGGAAGCAGGACGTGTCCTGGACCGCTAAATACTCAGAGAAGAAGTGCAGCCATCTTGGATGATAGAAGATAAGCCCAGGGACTGGAAGATCTGCAGCTTACAATATGAGAAGGAGGCACTGGGTAAGGCTTCTGTTTGTTCCCCGGTTAGTGATTATTTTTTTTAATTCTTGAACCAGAGAGTCGTTTTAACTTGTAGCTATACTTAATTTCATGGACGTCAGTAAGAGGAAAAGAAAATCAAAAGGCTGGCAGCAAATTGCCTCTTCTACAGATGCATAACCAAGGCACAGAAAATCTCATTGTGTAGTGAACTGTTGGGTTACTGGTATAACTGTACAAGTTTCGTCTGTATATCTTTATTTATATCGTGGGTTTGGTTTCTTATAACATTTGACCAGATGAAGCCATTTCGTATCTAACCAAAGGCCAAATGTCTGTCAGACGGTTCCCAGCTATTCGTAGATGCAGAGTTAAAGGGGTATTCTCATCTTGGACAATGGGGGCATATCGCTAGGATATGCCCCCATTGTCCTATAGGTGCGGGTCCCGCCGCTGGGACCCGCACCTATAGCTAGAACAGGGCCCCCGAAGTGAAGAAGTGCGCACCGCGCAAGCGCGGCCCGCTCTCCATTCACTTCTATGGGGCCGGCGGAAATAGCCGAGCGCTGGCTCGGCTATCTCCGTCGGCTCCATAGAAATGAATGGGAGCGGTGGCCGTGCATGCGCAGTGCGCTCCCATTCATTTCTATGGAGCCGACGGAGATAGCCGAGCCAGCGCTCGGCTATTTCCGGCGGCCCCATAGAAGTGAATGGAGAGCGGGCCGCGCTTGCGCGGTGCGCACTTCTTCACTTCGGGTGCCCCGTTCTCGATATAGGTGCGGGACCCGCACCTATAGGACAATGGGGGCATATCCTAGCGATATGCCCCCATTGTCCAAGATGAGAATACCCCTTTAAGTCCGGCCTTTCATGAAGTAATCCACAGTCCTTCTGTCACAGAGGAATGACTGAAATGTTGAGTGCTGGGCATCTTAGTCGACAAGAATCCAGATATTACACACCTATGTCCTTGAGAATTCCACTAGGCGTATTTACCAAGTCACCAGGGCATGAGGTACTTCACTGGCACTGTGTGCCAACCCTTAGGATGCCAGGAAGGCGCCGTTTTGGTTATCACCCAATAGTCGATCTGATACTAATAGTAAAGTTCATCTTTTATGTACCGGACATCTGTTATAAGGTCTTGTAGAAAAGTCTATAGCTTCTATCACCAGCAGGCTACGTTATCACAGGTCACACGTTCCTCTGGTATTGTGCACTAATTTGCCATATTGTTATCCTGATCATATACCAAGTACAAACCTTTAATAGATCTGAACTTTATCCACTTGAAGACTCCTCCACTCTTTTAGAAGTAACCAATACCATATGTTCTCCACATGCCCACTTGATATTTCCTCAGTGTATTCATGACATGGGTTTCTGGGATAGTTTTCCCCAGCACTACCAGGGTATTCATATTGCTTTTGTTTGGTTCCGTTGGCTCCTCAGGTTATCCAACGCTGCGGATCGAGAAGAATGACCTGAAAAGTGTCACCCTACAAGAAGCAAAAGCCAAGGTGAAGGACATCGCCATCTCCAGAGAGAGAGTGACGCTTAAGGATGTCCTGCAGGAAGGTATGCTGCCATATTGAGTTTTCTAGCCTTCAGTCTGCACTCAATACCCCATTATGAGAAGGTGAAAATAGGATTTTAGAAGTGTTTGAAAATGTATTAAAATTTTGCAGTATTCAGACCCTTTGCTATGACACGTGACATGAAGCTCTGGGGGCCTCACATTTCTCTTGATCATCTTTGAGATGTTTCTACAACTTGACCTGTGGTACATTCAGTTGATTGGACATGATTTGGAAAGAGACAGCCCTGTCTATATAAGATCTCGCAGCTGACAATACATACCAGAGAAGGAAATAACTGCCTGTAGAGCTCAGAGACAGGATTGTGTGGAGGCTGAGATCTGGAGAAGGCTACAAAACATTTCTGCACTGAAAGTTCCTAAGAGCACAGTGGATTCTATAATTTGTAAATGAAAGAGGTTTGGAACAACCAGGACTCTTCCTAGAGCTGGCCGCCCCACCAAACTAAGTAACATTTTAGATGGTGGTCGGCCCTACAAGCTGTTCCTCCCAATTTCTCCACATTCACACTTTGCTGAGGGTGTGTGTCTTGTCACTGGGGAAGAGTGAGCAAAAAAGCGCTGGCAGACACTTCTAGCAGCAACTTTCCTCCTGCTGGAGCAAATTGTTGGACGTGTTGAAATCCCGCAAGGCTGATCATTATTTGCCTTGATATTTGCTGTCGGGGCTTCCTCATACACAGTACTTAGCCTGTTCTGATCCCTAAGGGACACATTTATTAAGACCAGCGTTTTACACACCAGTCTTAAAGGGGTATTCCTATCTGACAAATGTAGTTTGTATGGTTAGATATAGCCATACCAGTATTATCACTAATAGAATGTATGTATGTAAAATGTACAGTTTAGAAGATTTACCTATTTGTATATCCATTGACCCACACACATCAGTCAGGCCGTTGCCCCTAGTTACGACCACCGTGGCCATGTAGTAGTGGTGGCCGCTCTGAGGTAACTGCTGTATTGTGAACGCACATTGCATCAGCATGTGGAGACACATCTTATGGTACTTTCACATCTGTGTTTTGGACGCTACCAGTCCAAAACACAGTGATCAGGATCCGTCCAAAACGCAGACTTTATAAACGGATCCTGCTCCATAGAGATGAATTGATCTTGGAACAGGATCCGTTTCTCTGCGTTTTGGAAGTGCAGACAAAAATGCTACAACCCCAAGATGTGTCTCTGCATGTTTATACAATGTGCGTTCACAATACAGCAGTTACCTCAGAGCGGCCACCACTACTACATGGCCACGGTGGTCATAACTAGGAACAACGGCCTGACTGATGTGTGTGGGACAATGGATATACAAATAGGTAAATCTTCTAAACGGTACATTTTATATAAATACATTCTATTAGTAATAATATTGGTATGGTTATATCTAACTATACAAACTACATTTGTCAGATGGGAATACCCCTTTAAAGCCCTAAGCTGGTTCCACCAAAGTTATGATGCGGTGCCGGCCAAACCTTTTACAAACCCATCTATTTATCGCAAAGTGCCAACACAACAATTTACCCTGAATACTACAGTCCAGTATAGTATATCTTCCATGTACTTATCATTTAGCTATAATATCCTGCCTACATTCAGTGAGCTGCCTGTGCTGTTCATAGCTGAAAAGTCTAAGGCATGTTGGTACACCATAGACTTTTTCCAGGGTGCAGGTGCCCACAGAGAGGGCTCCGAGTGCCGCCTCTGGCACTTGTGCCATAGGTTTGAAGTGTCCAAGACATTTGAGTTTTCATCTAGCTTTACGTTCCGCTGCCTCGCTCCTTCCTCTCTGGAAGTTCATGGACATTTCTGCTGCACAGCCTCGGGATAATCCTGTGTATGCCTTTAACGCAGCCTATTCCATTTCCCTTTTCTGGTTTATGATACTCCGAGGGCGAGAAGGCGACGTAAAACAATTTCTGCTAATTAATGACCTCCACAGGTCTTGCTCCATGTGTGACTGATTCATGCAACACATTTGGATCTGATAAGATTGCTTCCTCGGTATGATTAGTCATGTTCGGGAACAATTTAAATTGGCATCCGCTCAATCTTTTATCATCATCATTAGGGATAGACTTCCAGGCTCCTCTATAGGATATTGCCATTGTGTGATAAATATCAGAATATCAGGGGAATCCTCGCTGATCTGCTGTGTGAAAGGGATGAAATCCTTCAGCTTTTTTCCTGAAACACACCTCAATTCCAGTCAATAGCGTTCCGGGCGTGTGGACCTCCTGATCAGGAAGTCTCTAATGTCTCGCCTCCACTTCCGATGGTGTGAAAACACCTCTTGATGGGACTGGAGCTGGTCACAGGAGTCATGACTTCAGGAGTCGTCACCACCTCTGAGGCCCCCAGTTTGTGACACTTCCTGTCCACTCTAGTAATACATAATGGTCACTGTGTTTGGACGTCTTCTACTTCACAGCTGCTATCTCTGACCACAGACTTAACTTGGCTGTAACTTCCCTGAGCTGCCATTCTTACTTGAGATTTTGTCACCAGTCCTTCAGCCCCAGTCTTTCTGACGGCGGTGAGGATTGCCTCTTAGATAAGAGATTCCACTTGGCAAGGATCTCATATCTCCTTTTTGTTTTTGCATACGTAAAGTCTACAACAAGGAGAAAAAAAAGGAAGACCATATAGTCTGCAGACACTTCAGAAAGGCCAACCATGAACCATTTTGTGTACGTTTTGGCCCAGTTTGCTTTTGTGTTTCCGCCCTGCGTTCTGGTGTAAGCAGACGTCTGTTACCAGGACATGTTCTCTACCAGTAATGCACGGTACATATCCTTGTAGTAACGCAGTTTACTTTAACATACGGTACATCATTTATCAACTGTGCTGCCATTAAACCCCGCCGAGTCTCAGCTTGTTCCCGGGCAGCCTGCTTACGCATGAACCGAAAGGAGATGAATGTCAACCTAATGTTCTTCAAAGAGCTGACTTTTCACCACAACATTTCTGGCAAGGTTTAGGGGAATTTAGCTTGAGGGAGCTTGAATATGGGATTATTTTATATGTACGTATATGTACAGAGTGAATTTGTTTTCTTTCTGCTGCTCTTCTGTCTATGGTGGGGGGATCTATCAGGTCTCCAGACCTTGTCTGACAGGATTTCCTGGAAGAGAGTAATTCTAGTGCATCTTTTCGTTGTCTGCTGGATCCTAGTGCTGCTGGTGTGAAAGTAGTCTTAGGGCTCATTCAGACAGCTGTATGTTTTTTGCCATCCCAAAAATGCAGATTTTTTTTTGTTTTTTGTTTTTTTGCTCAACGACCGCAAAAAAAGATTTTTGAGAAACCATAGACCTCAATGGGGCCACATCCTGATTTTCACTGACAAGTATAGTATATGGTTTTGTGGGTTTGTGGAACGGACGAAAAGATGTGGACAGCACACGGAGTACTATCTGCATCTTTTGGGGCCCCATAGAAGTGTATTGGTCTGCATCTTATCTGCAAAATTGCGCAAAGCAACATACGGCCGTCTGAGCCCTTACCGGTGTGACTGAAAATAAAATCATTGTCCTGGAGCTCTTTCTATAAGGCCCCATTCACACGACCGTGGTCGTGGTCCATATAAAAACGGAACGGAAGACATACGGAAAGTCTTCCGTAGTGTTCCGCATTTTTGCGGACCCATTGACTTTAATGGGGCTATGGACGTGATTTTGCGGCCAAGTATAGGACATGTTTCATTTTTTTTTGCGGGAGAACTTCCGTAATATACGGATGCAGAATGCACACGGTGTGCATTCCACATTTTTTTTTTTTCTCCTATGGAAAAATGAATGGGTCCGTATGGTTCTGCATCTTATCCGCAAAAATGCGGGTAAGATACGGAAATGAACATACGGTCGTGTGAATGGGGCCTAACTAAATTACAGGTTCTCCCCACTCCTTTTGTACGTGTTTATGTGGAGTAATTTAGATGTCAGTCTATGTCAGGGATCAGCAACCTTCGGCACTCCAGCTGTTGTGAGACTACAACTCCAAGTATGCTCCTTTCACTTCTGTGGGAGTTCAGAGAACAGCCAAGCAGCTGAGCATGATGGGAGATGTAGTTTCCCAACAGCTGGAGTGCCTGAGGTTGCTGATCCCTGGTCTATGTGGTATTGTAGGTAGTATGCCCTGTCCAGGTGGTATTCCTTCTTGTGTAGCCCTCCATTAAGACACTGGGATACATCACTTCCTCCTCCTCCTCCTCCCCTCTTATGGGTTCCCCACACTCTCAGGTCTTTGATTGTGCCCAAATCTGCACTGACAAAGACCAACTTTAATGTTCCTACCTACATGAAAATGAGGCCACAACATGTATTGGGCTAAACAAGCATAAAAGTGATAAAACCTTAAAATGAACAATCTTTCCCCCCGACTGGTTTTACCATCCCGGCGTCATCAAAGAGTCTATTAATGAAGCGTTGAAACCAGGTTGATACCTTGGCGTGTGTAGAATTGCAGACATCACTTTGTGTTTTCTCATTGTACATTGTACCGTCCTTCAGTTCATCCGTTTCGGTAAGAATCTGGAGTTCTAATGTTATCTTTAAATTTTTTTTTTTTTTTTGCTTTGTTTACCCAGGGACATTTGGTCGAATATTTCACGGCATTTTGGTAGATGAAAAGGATCCAAGCAAAGAGAAGGCCGTGTTTGTAAAAACTGTGAAAGGTAAGTTGTCATCTCTGTCATCCATAGGTAGATACAGTCACTGACAAAAGTAACGCACCGAGGAGTAATTGGAATGGAATGAAAATGTCTGCGACTGTAATGATGATATATGGACTCGACAATGTTCGAGTACAGGAATAAGTTTATTGGGAAAGATGTACAATGTGTTGGGCCGCATTTAGCCTGGATTCAAAATGAGCTATGGTTGGCCATGGAGGCATACTGGTTCCTTATGGTATCCTGCAGAAGATTTGCCCACAGATGTTGCAGCTGGACCTGTGGATCCTGCGCACTCATAGGTTGCTGAAGCTGGCATTTCAGCTGGTCCTATAGAAGTTCGATTGGTGATAAATCTGGTGACCGGGCAGCCAAGTAAAGGTGCATTTACACCAACAGATTATCTGACCAATTTCTGTCCAATCAGACCAATAATTGGTTTGTGTAACAAAAGATCTATATGTAAATGGCTATCTGACCAATGATGGGTCAGAAAATCTGTCAGATAATCTGATGGTGTAAATGCACCCTAAGTGTGGAGACATTCCTGGGAAACCCTTGCCGTGTGTGGACGAGCATTGTTCTTCTGAAAAATTTCAGTTGGAGGCCTTGCCACGAGAGGCAACACATGTGGCTGCAGGATGTCTTTAGTACGTATCGCTGAGCTGTTAGCGTCCTTCATATTACTCCTCGTATGACAGCAGCAGTTGAGGCAGTTTTTGAGTCTGTCTATAAGTGCTGTTTTATAGCCAGCCATTCGAAAATAATATACACTGACTCAACCGTCTTCAGATCCCAAACAGACCCTGGATTTGTTGCTAAAGTCAATACAGTTTTAGTCCGTTTAAGGCCACTTTCACACTAGCAGCAGCAGCACGAATCCGGCAGGTGAAGGGTCCCACCTGATCTGTGCTGCCGCAGGTGCACGTGTGGGGCCGGAACCGCGCTCTGGCCCCACAGTTGTCAGACACAGTCTCACTAACATACATACATACACTTACACATACATACACTTACATACATACATACATACATACATACATACTTACATAGGCCCCAGCAGCTCCAGACAGCACAGGAGGAGGAGGATGGCGCACAAAGGAAGGGAAGATTCCCCACAGCGCCCTCTGCTGGAGAGAGGAGGGAGCTGTGGGGAAAAATGCAGGTGACTGATCCGTCCTGAACTCCATTGAAAGTCAATGGAGGACGGATCCGTTTACTATTGTGTCACACCAAACGGATCAGTCCCTATTGACTTGCATTGGGGGCCATTCCGGATCCGTCTTGGTGCAGATGCCTGGACCGGAGAGCAAACCGCACGCAGCATGTTGCAGTTTGCTCTCTGGTCTGGAGACTGAAGAGAACTGAACGGAATGCTTTTAGGAGCACTCCGTTCTCTTCAGTTCAGTTTTGTCCCCATTGACAATGAATGGGGACAAAACTGGAGCGTTTTATTCCGGTATTGAGCCCCTATGACGGAGCTCAATACCGGAATTTGTAAACGCTAGTGTGAAAGTAGTCTTAGTCCGGGGTAATGTTTCACAACACAACTGCAAACAAAGGCGACAGTGGCTGTCTGTAATGGCCGCTGTGACACTCATCTTTATTTGGAAATGATCCATGCAGAGACAGCAGTGTCCAATGAAGGTACCTCCTGTGTCTGGACGGTGGGCAACAAAACTGTGGGAGCTGTTTGTGCTTATCAACAGGTCAGATAATCGTCTCTACTGGCAGTCCTTCTGGACCTCTGCCCTCACGTAACCACTGCTCCTAACACCTCCTACGGGCTAGGACAGAACGGCCTACAAGGTGGGCAGTTCATTGAAACCACCATCCTATTTCTCTCAGTCCTGTAATGCGCCCCCTCTTAATGTTTGTCAACGAGCGTGTTATAGAGGCATGTCTGGCATGTAACAATGTCTCACCAAGAGGTACACTGCTCAAAAGTAGCCTCTGAGAGCCTTATTGAAGGAAAATCACTTTTATACCCTCTTGTGACAAGACTCTAATCAGACGGCACCTGTAATCTGTTACATATCTGCCTGAGACATAACTGCATGCCGCGTTTTGCAGCTATCTGACATATCTGGGTGTGTTATTTTTTGTCAGGGAGTGTATTAGCAGACTTCCCAGCCCCATCCTGTGTGCTCTTTCTATCATTTATGGAAGTATTACCATATTTCTATTTATAGCAGCCTCAATTATTTATACTGTTATGTATTATTCATAAGGGCTGACAACCGGGGAAGGTGGAATAGCCGTTCTCCTCACATTAAGACTGCTGGAAGGTTTCATGTCCTTGGTAAAGTCAGTAAAACAAGGGTTCATTCAGTATAAAAGACCTCATAGCAAATCACTAATTTTCAGTGACTGGACGTTTGCGGAAAACCTCCTGTCATTAATGCAGACCCTTGTTAGGTGATACATCCACCATTTTGTACTGCCAAGATACATCCAAAATAAAAACTGTCTCATTGTGATTTTGTAGTAAAAAGATCACATGGAGGCACGGAGCATTATCAATCATGTTACTGCTCCGTGTCTCTGCTGTCCTGCATGGGGCTTGGCTCTCTGTCACACACGGCATCCGCTCCTGTGAAAGAGCCCTTAGAGCATGTATATGAGCGTCTTTAGGCAGCTGGACACCCCTGCCAGGCTAAACCTGCAGAGTCGCTGCAAAAACTTGTACAAGTGGCACTCATTGGGTGAAATCTCCTACCTTACAGCTCCTCTGCAGACCTATCTGTAACCATGGTTACAGATTTCCAAACAAATACTATGTAGTCTTATCCAACAGTCGTGTGTCACCCTGCTCCCTCTGGCCCTTGTTCTTGCTAACACTGACAAACTGAGGGGAAGATGAAATTATTGCTGTGATCCTTTGAAAGTTAAAGGGATATCCTCATCTTAGACAATGGGGGCATATAGCTAGGATATGCCCCCATTGTCTTATAGGTGCAGGTCCCACCGCTGGGACCCACACCTATATCGAGAATGGAGCCTCCAAACTGAAGGAGGGCACACTGCGCATGCACAGCCACCTTTCATTCATTTCTATGGGGCTGCTGGTACCTGCATCTATATCGAGATCGTAGGGGGGGGGAGCGCTGCGCCTGGAGGACCCAGGGTTTCCGGCCACCACCATTCCGGCCACTGCTCCCATTCATTTCTTTGTAGCCGACGGAAATAGCCAAGCCAGCGCTCGGCTATTTTCACCGGCACCATAGAAATGAATGGAGGGCGGCTGCGCATGCGCAGTGCGTTCTCCTTCAGTTTCGGGGCTCCGTTCTCTGATATAGGTTAAGGTCCCAGCGGTGGGACCCACACCTATTAGACAATGGGAGCATATCCTAGTGATATGCCCCTATTGTCCAAGATTAGAGTACTGTCGACTAAACCCACCAGCGGAAAATCTGATGTGTGAGGGAAACTTCCATCTCTCTCCCCCTGAAGATCATGTCAGGTTTTCTAGGGTAATAAGATTTGGCCTCATGTGAGGTGAGCAGAGTGTATATGTGTGAGGGGGAGTCGGGAGAGAGCGCTTTTCACTGCCAGCTGTTGAAGGTATATGGTCTACTTAGTGTAACTGACGTTTCAGTACCAAAAAATTAAATTCCTAACATATGTGATGCTGAAGGGCAGATATTCATGAATCTGTATTTTTCAGTTAATTTTACCTTCCTGATGTCTGTATTCAGCCCTTAGCAACCCTATTTCTCTGTGCCTCTATTTCAGCATCTTCCTAAGATGGCCTCTGCTGTTCTTCCTGTGGTGATGTTTGCCCTGTCCTTGGGGCCGTCTTGTATTTCCCTCACTTCCCATAAGCCTTTGCTCTCCTCACATGAACTAGCAGGACCAATCAGAATACAGATAACTTCCCCACTACCCCAGAGCAGTGTGTATCCTCTCACATACAGATAATCAGAGACAAGCCCTGCATTACATGAAGTCAGTGAGCATTTGTATTACCCTCTTAATAGTCGCTTGTCCCTCATTATCTTTCATACTGACAGGGAGAGGCGGTTGCTTTAGCTGCTCATATCTCTGGTTTGGTACCAGCTAGAAATATGTATTCTCTTAAAGCTGACATTTCAGGCTTTAAGACAATACCAAAATGACATAAATCTGTTCAGTACAAGTGGAGATATCACTCCCAGAAATCGGATGCTGTGAATGAAGCTGAAAATGAAAGTATAAGCAGATTTCACTCACAATTATTCCCGATTCGATTTCTAACTCTGATTTCTCCTCTGTTGCTTGTACTAGAGCTCTCATTCTCGTCTCGAATTAAAGCCTGGGCTGTCCTCTTTCAAACAAGCCAAGTTGCATGTTGCTGGTACCATTCAGGAGATATCATCCTGTAAAGCAGCCCCCCCCCGCTCCACTTTCTGCCTCAGCCCAGCATCAGGCGCTCAGGGCTAAGCTCCTACAACCCCCCACCCCCACCCCCAAAAGCTCACCCGTCTCCTGTTATGAAATAGATAAGACGGGCAGCACATGGTTACAGCTTGAGAACAGAGCAGCAGAATAGGAAAGTAGCCTGCATCTGTGGGGGTTATTAGCAGGTAAGACTGAGTGATCAAATTTTAAAGCACAAAAGCATTTATACAGAAGGGTGTACTTAGGGCTGGGCGATTATTCGAATTAATTCGATTAATTCGCCCATTGCAAGCCTCACTATTTCATTTTTTAGGAAAATCGTGAATTCGATTTTCCTAAAAAAATGGCGACCGACATATAAAATAAAAAAAAACTCTCACCTGTCCTGCGCCGCGGCTCCGCTCCGGCGCTCCTCTTCTTTTCCGGGTCTGCGCTGCACTGTCCTGACCGCGTACAGCGTCAGGACGTAGTGCGCGCACTCTGACCTGACGCTGCACGCAGTCAGGTGACAGTGCAGCTCCGGGAGAAGAAGGGCGCCGGACGTGGAGAGGAGCCGCAGCGGAGGACAGGTGAGAGATATTTTTTTTTTTTATTATTATGATGGTGGCAGAGTGGGCTGATCGGAGGTCTGAAGGGGGCACTTTGGGTTGATCTGAAGGGGGCACTTGGGCTAATCTGAGGTCTGATGGGGCACAGTGGGCTAATCTGGGGTCTGATGGGGCACAGTGGGGTCTGATGGGGCACAGTGGGGTCTGATGGGGGCACAGTGGGCTGATCTGAGGTCTGATGGGGGCACAGTGGGCTGATCTGAGGTCTGATGGGGGCACAGTGGGCTGATCTGAGGTCTGATGGGGGCACAGTAGGCTTTTTTTATTTATTTTTTTTATATTTTTACTAACATAAGAAAATCGAGATTTGAATCGTCCAAAATTTTAAAAAAAATCGAGATTTTTTTTTTTTTTGCCATATTGCCCAGCTGTAGGTGTACTATACAATTAGGGGATTAAAAAAATGATACGGCAGTTACACTTTAACAGCAGTTAACATTTTAACAGTTTTGCCACAGCTGAGCTCGGGCAGCAGGGAGAAGAGGGGACGGCTAGCTGCTCATATCTCCGGATTGGTAGCAGCTAGAGATATATGCCTGGTCTTGTTTGAAAGCTGGCAGTCCAAGCTTTCGTACAAGACCAGAATCATTAGAAAGCATTAGTACAACATCAGCAGAAGATATCACAGTTAGAAACACTGTCAGGCATAAACACTGTAAAATCTGCGTTTACTTTCACTTTCAGCTGCATTTACTGCCGTCCCGATTTCTAACAGGGATATCTTTCGATGTAGTGAAGATAATACTGTGATTCTGGTACTGTTTGGAATTCCAGCTTTCAAACAAGACAATATATCCCTAGCTGCTACCAATCTACAGTTTGAGCAGCTAAGCCATCCCTCCCCCTGCTGCTGCCGCACTCGGGCAGAGCTGTTAGGTGGTTAATGGGAATCTGTCAGCTCCGAATCAGCCCCCCTGCGGGGTCTGGTTATGTAATTTGTATCTTCATACTCGCTTGCATTCCGACATTGTGCTCCCACATACCAGTAGTAAAATGTATAGAGAGGAGTCCTCTTTGAGTCCTCTCCATTATGTGCATGAGCTCGGGA
Source organism: Rhinella marina (assembly GCA_900303285.1). Taxonomy (NCBI): domain Eukaryota; kingdom Metazoa; phylum Chordata; class Amphibia; order Anura; family Bufonidae; genus Rhinella; species Rhinella marina. Next base: position 120,396 of record ONZH01009586.1, read on the forward strand.
GTCCTCTCATTGAATTTTACTGCTGATTTTTGGGGGCACAGCGTCAGAATGCATAACACTTTACAACACATTACATAACAGGACTCTGCGTCACACTATACACCCCTTACTGTAGTTTGGGGCAGACAGATTCCCTTTATTATATCAATAATGATCTCTAAATTTGTAGTCTGTAACGTGTAGACAGATGGATCTGCCCATGAGCTGTATAAACAAGATGGTAGAAGATTTTTAATAAAGACTAAATTGCCTCACTCCATTGATGGAGCAATAAAGACTATTTATAACTGGTGGATTTCTATATAACATTTTCTGCAGCCATCAGGAGCTGATGTCCCACAGAGCCATTTATCACAAGGCTCTCGCGTCCTTTCTATTTTTACATTTGCAGTTCTGCTGATAGCTTAGTTAGAAATTGAGCCAAATGTTAGAAAAACTTTGTAGAAGTCTTGTCTTAAAAAGCCTGCTGAGTGCTCCGGCTAATCCGACCTCTGTAAACATATGATTTACTTGACAACAAGCCCGAGGCATCCTTGTGTCCTGACACATTTACTTTCCTCTGTTTCTTCACATTGAATGAATTGCTTAGGAGAAGAATACTCTACGGTGGTTCTGGCAGAGGGGACGAAGCCAATGTTTTCATTGCAGGGACTATGAAGTTCTGAAGGTCTGGGGCCTGTGTTGTGTCAGGACGTGGATTTGCTTGGCATGGACCATGACAGTACTGCTGAGAGAGACAGTATTAGTTCAGCTTTCCCACATCAGGCTTCTCATCTGTGTCCACCTCCAAATCCCTACATATTTTAGGCCAATTTGTAACCTGTTACCGTTACAGGCCCCTCTCTATTACTAGCTGCATGTGCCGGGAACAGCGCATGCAGACAGCTACTAATAGGCGTTCTTCTCTGCGCCTAATTTATGTCTACATGCAGGTCCACTTACCTACTTCTTGGCTCTGTGCTCCCAAAATGGCTGCTGATAGAGGGTCCTCTTATGAGCGCCTTCTTTCACTTACATTGGGGTGTACTGTGCATGTGCTAGTTCCCCAGTGTAAGGGAATGGGGGCCGCTGATGGACTGGAGCAGGATCCGCCATCAGCAGACATTTTGGGAGCAAGTTGCCAAAAAGCAGGTAAGTGAAACTGTCAGTAAACATAAACTAGGCATATTCAACCACCGGACATCAGTGTCGATAGTTTAAATGGAGACTCTCACGGCAAATTCACAAATTAATCTGCTGACACATACAGGGTCCCAAACATATCTTTATGTCCATTTGTTGATATTCTAAGCCCCCCCCAAAGAAGTCTTTTGATTCATATGCAGATTAGTTGAGAAGATCCCAAAGGGCAAGCCTCATCATTAACAGGCACTTCATCAGAATCAAGCCCTACTCCTCCCCTTTTGCAGACAAGAATGGACATTTCTATGCAGGAGAAAGACCATCCGATCTGGAAAATGTGGAAAGCACGCGGCCGGTATCTGTGTTTTGTGGATCCACAATTTGTGGACTGCAAAAACTTATACGGTCGTGTGAATGAGCCCTTAGAGGTAGGTGTATGTTAACTACAGGGCATCAGGAACAGTTTAGTTTGTGCTGACACACTCCCTTTAAGAATGCCTATTGCCAGCTTCATGTATGGCTGGCACCTTGTAATACTTAGTGGCCAACCCCTTTAAGTTACTGTGCTAACCACATTTTGCAGATTACACATGTTCTGTAATGAGGGCGATGATCACGATTTTGCTGTACATAAAGCAGCACAGCATGCAGCCTGTATATGGTGTCTGAAGTGCTCTGGCAGTGTATGGATTTCCCAGTATTGCGGAAGCTTGGCATGACACAAATCATTCTCTCCTAATAAGGATCAGACTTTCACTGTTGCCACCCTTTTCCCATCCGGTTTCTCTGAGTGTAGAGCGGACAGCACCCAGACCGAACACTCGTCAGTGGGACAGTTCATGTAGACAAGTCCAACCTGCGGCCCTCCATCCTACAGCTATGCATGCTGGGAGTTGTAGTTTTGCAACAGCTGGAGAGCCACAGGTTGTGCATCTCTGATGTAGACAATCAGGTCATGCAGAGAAAATCGCAGCATTCACCATCCAGCTCCAGTTATTCACAAGTCATTCGTGTGAGTCGGCCTACGAGGAAAGCACACGGATGCATTAACATACACGTTAAAGAGGACAGTGCAGTGTAATCTGCCAGCAGCATATTATAGAGCAGGAGGAGCTGAGCTGATATATAGTTTTGTGGGAAAAGGTTCAGTACAACTGGTATTTCATTCATTTAAAGGGGATGTGCCTCCTTTATAGACTGGATGCCATTACGTAGACTAGAGCGGTGTACTACGCTATTCCATACTGCTTTTCTGCAGTACCCTGACATATACCGGCCAGGCGGAGTTCAGAAGCATTTTTTCTTGGCCTCCATCTATTATATCTAACTCTATGGACACATCTCAGATATATGTAATCATTATACATGCTGAATGGACATGAGGCATGATGTGACTATAACCTTAAAATGATCAGTGATGCCTGGCACAGGTCACAGACAATGCCCACACTACTTCCCACACTACTTTAGATTCTAAGGCCCCATTCACACGACCGTATGTTCATTTCCGTATCTTATCCGCATTTTTGCGGATAAGATGTGGAACCATACGGACCCATTCATTTTTCCATATGAGAAAAAAATGCGGAATGCACACCGCATCCGTATATTACAGAAGTTCTCCCGCAAAAAACAGGAAACATGTCCTATACTTGGCCGCAAAACACGTCCGTAGCCCCATTAAAGTCAATGGGTCCGCAAAATTACGGAACACTACGGAAGACTTTCCGTATGTCTTCCGTTCCGTTTTTATACGGACACAGAATACATATGGTCGTGTGAATGGAGCCTAAAGGAAAGGATTAATTGATTTTTCAAAGTAGATTCCTTTTGACATTCCATGTCTGTAAATTCACACTTTGGATCTCATTGTAGATCTACTTTATACCTATAAAAGCAGGAGAATTCTTCAGTGCACCACTACATCTATGACCGGGCTCGTTCAGTTACCTACTGGCATGGATTTCAGATATAGTTGTCCATTAGCTCTAGTCTGCTCTCTGCACATCTTCAGTAACTCAAGTCCTACTGGACAGCGCCAAGAGATAACATATTTGTGTCAGGGAATGTGAACAGGATTTAGATAAAATGCAGAAAGTGCTGGAAGGCAGGATTTTATGAGATTATCCCCTGCTATGCAGGTACGTGAGCGAGGAAGCAACTGAGACATGACCCTGAAATAAAGGTTTAGTCTTCATGCACATGGCCTTATTTTGGACCATAGACAGCGATTACCTTTTGTCTGCATTCCGCATTTTTCTCGCCTCCATCAATAGAAAGGACTAGTCTTCAAGAATAGGACATGTTTTATAATTGGCAAAAGGATCAACACAGATCCACCAAAAAATGTTGATGCATGCAAAGGCCCCATAGAAATGACTGGGTCGCTGTGCTTATCCGCACAAGGAGGAGGCATACATTTGTATGCATGAAGCCTTATTCGTGCCTTCTGTAGCTGTCATCTGTATGCTCATTCTGCTGACAGCTCTATCCCGACCTCCCCATACAGATACACACTTGGCCGAATCCAGCGTTTGTGTCTTCAATCAGGAGAACGTCGCCATCGCACAATTGGCGGTAGCTTCCATTGCGAGGGAGCTGAAGGATAGTGTATATGGGAGCACCCCATACACCTTAGATCGTTGGCAGGTCCCACCGAAAACGGCTGGTTTGCCAGCAACTCTTTGGTTTGATTGGGGGTTTTATATGTGCTGCACATGCAGCCATGCTTATTTCGGGGCCTGTGAATTCCCCACTGTGGGAAGTCATTGTGCAAATTGCTGTACGTTCAAGGCAAGCAGTAGCGTTCTGCTTTAAGTAATTTAATTAAGACATCATTAAGTGTTAAAGGGCCTTTAGTGAGAATAAAGAATAGGGAAAAAGTCTTGATTGCTGGGTAACATTAGATACCCCTTGTGCCACACCCTTGCCAGCACTCTTTAACCTGCGGTCATACAGTTCATAGCGTCATTTAGCCTAATTTGCTCTCCTTATGACTTCACAATGTTCCAGTTTTTAACATTATGTCCTTTTGTGCCCCTCTGAGAATTGTCTTTCCGTTCCTTTGTTGCACGACATGTACGGTAACTATAGAGCCCGGCCTTTTTGATTAGCCGATAGCTACATTTGGGTTTGTTTGCGTCTTACGGGGATTCTTTGTTTCAATGTGAGAACCTCGCTGGTAAGACACAGTGTTCGGTCATTTTTAACTTTTTTACATCCGTCCCTTTTTAGTTTTGTTCTCATACTCCATTACTCTCCTTTTATTTTTTTTAAAGGAGCACAGAAATGTAAATTTATAGCGCATTGTGGAGTTTCAGAATGGCAGCTCTGCTTGCGTGGAGAAAAAGAAGGAAATAATATTGATAAGAACATACAATACGGATGTGGGAGCTGTACACTCTGATAAGATTTCTGTTTCCTCATACAATCTTGCAGAATGACAATCTGCCGCTCCGTAATCCAACAAAAATAAATCTCAGCGTTTCACTTCTACTGCAAGGAAACAATGGGAAGGCAAAGTGTTGGAGGTGACAGATTTCTGCTTATCAATAATGTTTCAGTGGAAGGAAGGCAGCAGACTGAAATACAGGGAGTGGGCCGCAGGATAAATACAGCTTTTCCCGCGTCCCCTTTGCTGCAATGTATTCGTATTTGAGGCTGGAAGATTACTTGCCTGCCTATTAGACTAGGAAACCTTTAGGCTGCCTGCACACAATGCGGATTGTAATGCAGAAAATCCGAATGTGAAGTCGCACGTAAATCTGTACTATTTATCACAGATTTTTTGCGATTTTTGGTACTGATTTTCTGTGTATTTTAACAACTCCATTGAAGTATGTGGGGAAACCGTGAATCGGGACGAGCAATTGATATGCACCAAAATTTAAAAGCTGCCCCTCAGGTCAGTTACCACGTATGCACAGTATACATGAGACTTGGTGAATCTTACTCTGTTTGCAGGTACTGTAATCCACACGGAAAATACGGAAGCATTCTGCACCATGTGAAGGTAGCACAAGGCAGTGAGATTTGCCACAGCTGTGCACAGTGTGTATTTTGCATATGTGGGTATAGGTCTGAGGTGCAGCCTTTAAAGGTTTTTCCGAGAGATTTTGATGCTGATGACCTATCCTGAGTATCTGACTGAGAGAAGGCACAGCTTACCAAGTACAGCTGCGTATATTGTATAGTGCAGGGATCAGCAACCTCCAGCTCTTGTGAAACTACAACTCCCAGCATGCTCTTTCCACTTGTGTGAGAGTTTGGAGAGCAGCCAAGCAAGTGTGCATGATGGGAGATGTAGTTTCACAACACCTGGAGTGCTGGAGGTTGCTGACCCCTGGTGTAGTGGTTGTGCTTGGCATCATGCTCAGCCCCATTCACTTCTATGAGGCTGAGCTGCTCTTAGGCCGTGAGACAGATGAATGTGTCGTCACTCACCTAGGAAAAGCTGAGCGCTGGTGCCTTCTCAAACAGCTGATCAGCGGGGGTCCCCCAAGTGATCAGATACTGATGTGTAATCCCTAGTATAAAAGTCTCGGAAAAACCCTTTAAATTCTGCAGCATGTCAATTGTTTCTGCAGATCCATGGTTTTCCCATAGACTTCAATGTGCTTGATAAAATACACAAAAAACAACATAAAAGGCCACACAAAAATCCATGATAAATTGTGCAGATTTATTTAAAATAGTAAAATAGTTTGAGGCCGAAAAAAGACCCATCCAGTTCAGCCTGTTATCCTGGTATTCTTGGCAGAAGCATTTAGGACCTATCCTCTAGGTAGGTAATAAGTGCTAGATAAGTGGGGGTCCTGCTGGGACCACCACGATCACCAGCATGCCAGTATTTTGTGGAGACCCCATCCCTTTAGGGTGAAGGCACCATCTGGAATGGGCCCCTCTCTCTATGGGGCTGCACAGCTGCCTCTGTGGGACACGGGCCTTGGCTTTTCTCTGAATGCAGTTTCCTCTGCCATTCTCTGCCTGGTTTTGACTAGATAAATATCATAAGGAAGGAGCCTGTGGGTCCGATGTAATGTAGGTAACCATTCCTCATTCCTTCACCAAGCCGCATTAAGTAAACTTGCATGAGTACAACTTCTGTCACATCCCCTCGCTGCGCTCACTGAGACTCCTAAGTTGGCTTGCTCAGTCTTGTATTCGGGATTAGATCAAAGAGAAACTTCTGTCCTCCAAATTCTTGTAGTTTTAAGCTGTCATCAGACAAGGACATTGTAATTATGTTCTGTGAGGGTGTAATCCATCATTACCAGGGAAAGATGTACAAGCAAACCTATACTGGACCTTCAGCGGCTTTTCAGATGTAGACTACAGCCCCTCATACATGTAGGTCGCCTTCACTATGAGCCGTCCTCTGTGATGCATCCAGCACATGGCCCTTGTTTTTTGGACTGAGTTCATCTGTGTCAGGCCCCGCCCCACCAGGAGTGTACAAGCAGGGCATCAGCCTTCACTGGAGTGTTCCATTAAGGGTACATTCTCACGTCCGTGTGTGTTTTGCGGACCGCACATGGCCGGCTCTATAATAGAGATGCCTTTTTTCGTCCGTGGATGCGGAAAAGAATAGGACATGTTCTATGTTTTTGCGGGGCTGCGGAACGGAAGTGCGGATGTGGACTGCACAATGTGTGCCATCCGCATCTTTCGCGCCCCCATTGAAAATGAATGGGTCCGCACCCGTTCCGCAATTTTGCGGAACGAATGCGGACACATTCTGTGGACGTGTGAATGGAGCCTAAGTAAGCAATTGCTTCCTGTCCCTGCTTTTTTGTTTTTTTTTAAACATTTTGCACAGCCCCTTTAACCGTCATTGTGCAATTACTTCTTCATAAATTGTTAATGTTTGATTTGTCTTTTGCCTCCATTGTCCTGTTGACTTTTATTTCTTGTGTAATTTTTGCTTTTAGATCAAGCCTCCGAAGCTCAAATTACAATGATGCTGACGGAGAGCTGCAAGTTGAGAGGATTGCACCACAGGTAAGTTCCTGACCTCCGAATTCCTGACCGGTTAAGGTGGTTTCACCTCAGAACTTTTCACTTTGTTGGTTGAACTTTGCAGGTTTCATATGTAGAGACTTCATGAGCGGGGAGGGTAACGCGAGGAAAAATGCTTGGTGAATCCCTCTTACCTCGTGCCTGATGGAGGTACATGAGACGTCCTGTGGTGTCAGAGCGCCCATTACCTCTGCCGGCTGGTAGTACACTTGAATGGAGAGGAGCGTAGGAGAAGTGACAGCTGAGCTGATGGTTGTTGGCATATTACTTTTTTCACCTTTCTGTGGCCACTTTTCCACACTGCGGCTGCCACATACAGTCAGTGGTGCACAATTTTGAAGATATGGCCTTTGCTTTGCACACATTAAAAGCCATGGTTGAGCAGGGTTCAGACCAATTCAGTAGCCGACAGTGTACAACCAAAATGTTACAGTAATGGAAGCCATAGAGGACCGGTCATCTGTCCTGACCAGTTTGTTTCAGTAAATACTTGTATTACCAAGGAAATGCCAATTTTGCTGACTCTTTTCTCAGAAATGTACTGGAGGTTTCCATTCTCCTTGTCGGTGTAGTGCAGCCCACATAGTCTGACAGTATCCGCACTGACTGCACGTGGTCAGACACTGTAGTGACACTCCTCCTCCTCCAACTGCTAACAATTGTTTCATACATTTCTAGGAGGAATAAGGGGAACTGCATAATACAGAGTGCTTTGAAACCACCTCCAAAATGATGTTTCAGGGAGTCCAGTTATGTTAGAACAGACATGTCAGAAGAGAGGTACACAGTGACAGTCAGTCTAGAGCAGGAATGCTCAACCTGCAGCCTCCGGCTGTTGCAAAACTACTACTCCCACTATGCCTGGACAGCCTACACCTATTAGGGCATGCTGGGAGTTGTTGTTTTGCAGGTTGAGCATCCCTGGTCTGGAGCTTGTAGTTGCACTAGAATCCTTGACATTGGCATTTGCTAATTTGTGACTAAATGGAATATGGCTGCATTTACATCACATATAAAAACAGCTCCCACTCTCATGGGACAGATGGAAAATTGAAATAAAACATGGGTACAGCACAGTTTTTTTTGTTTTTGTGGATGGGAGGCTAAAGGGGGGCAATTTATAATGCTGGGGACCCAAAGGGGGGGCCATTGTCTATACTGGAGAGTTCACATTGTATATTTTGGGGGCAGTAGATAACTGGAGGGCATATATATACTGAGGGCAAAAAAAAAGCTAAAAAATGAACATTAAAAACCAGATGACTAGAAAATGGAACATAAAAATGACCATCAAAGACAATCACCAACCGTCCAGAAATTTCTGGACAGTCCGTAAAAATAGGTAACTTTTTTCCTCTGTCCGTGAAAAAAAATAGAGGTGTCCGTGATTTTTTTGAGGCTGGTGGTACCTTACTAGATTATTTTGGTGGTAAATATCATCATTTTACAGCTCACAGTAAATGGTGGTAATGAGTTCTGATCAGTATATTGAGCTATAGAGCTGTATTACTTATAATATTTATCCTTTTATTATGGTTTTCCAATTTGTCCGTAAAAAATGTTGGCCATCCGTGATTTTGGGATAAGTTGTCCAGAAAAAAGAAAAATTCGGGTTGGCAACCCTGGATATCACTGATAGAAATCGGGATGCTGTGACTGCAGCTGAAAGAAAAAACAGGCTTTACTTGTGATTATTCACAACTTGATTTCTAACAGTGATTTCTCCTCTGTTTCTTGGACTTTAGCTGTCATTTTTTTGTATGAAAGCCTGGACTGTTGGCTTTCAAACAAGACCAGATGCAAGTTTTACACTGCCCAAGCTGGACTCGGGCAAAACAGTTAGGTGGTTAAAAATTGTGCAAGTCATGCAAATGATCCACAGTAGAGTTGAGCGAACGTGCTCGTAACGAGCACTGTACTGCTCGGATCCCCTGCGCTCGCATAGCCGCAGGCATCCGGATCCGTCCTCATCTGACTGTAAGTCAATGGGGGCGGATCCGTTTGGTATGACACACGAGTGTGTCATACCAAACGGATCCGTCCCCACTGACTTGCAGTCGGATGAGGAGAACGGATCCGGATGGCTGTGGAGCGCAGGGGATCCGAGCACTACAGTGCTCGTTACGAGCACGTTCGCTCAACTCTAATCCACAAGTATCCAACACCTCCAGTGTAGGGTTGATTGACATCTCTGAATCATCTTGTGCCATCCAGTTACCCCCAGAGGGTAGAGCAGAGGTCAACAACCTTTGGCATTCCAGCTGCTGTGAAACTACAACTCCCAGCATGCACACTTGGCTGTTATTGTAACTCCCACAGAATTGAGCGGAGGATTCTGGGAGTTATAGTTTCAGAACAGCTGGAGTGCCTGAGGTTGCTGATCCCTGTGGTATAGGTTACTGCAGGACACTTACCTGCTGGAGAAAACACTCAGGGGACACTCAGAGATGACTTGCTTGCGGTGCAGAATTTTTTTCACAGGTATGCTGCATTACTGATGGCACATGTGGATATACAGAATGGTCTTACCCCTATATAGTGGGGATAGTGGTTTTAGGGGGTCACATTCACAGACAAGTTCCCTTTTTTCCCATTTGCATCACAAATAAATAAGCCAGTCTGGAGTAGTCAGTAAAATCTGTGTAGAACTCTCCGACCTCTGCAGTTTCCTATGTACAGTGTTGTGCAACAAGACCTTTGATTTCAGAAAGTCATTGGTGGTCATCTAGATCTTGTGTGGGAAGCTTCGTCCTTTTTCCTTGAAATTCACACCCACTCATGTTGTATCTTGTTACCATTTCAGAGAAATGAAGGGGTATTGTCATCCCATAAATGATGGCACAGCACTAGGACCTGTTTTCTGGTCCTTCATTCTCAGCATCGGTGGAGGTTCCATACTTTATACCTGCACATCGCTGCTCCTGCCTCCCCAAGTACAAGACCACTGAAAGTTGCATCGAAAAAGTGGTCTTCTAGAGGCAATCCACTTGTAGATTATGGCCAGGATGCTTACTATGTGGTGGGAATGATAATCTGTCATAGAGTGCTTCCATTCTGAAAGTGGCACTTCCCTTGAACCTGAGCGGATAGTGGCCCCCCAGCTAATAGCTGGCATGTAGAGGTTGACGTGTGCTGCTCTGCAGGGGATTTCAGGGTGTCTTGAGACAGGAAGGTTTCCAAATGCTTTACAAACAGTAAAACACAAGCATAATCTCCTCTTTGTGTCGGGGGAGATGCATGAGCCCATGCGTGTTTGGATCTGCTCGGAGCATACACTTCAGCCATTGAAGGAGGATTAAGGACTAAACATACGAACAGGCTGTATAAATAGTTGCTACCGCCATGCGGTGCGGCTACGTGTACCGATCAACACAGAGCAGAGTCCTATGTCACATCTCTCATCGTCATGGTTAGTAGGATTTCCTTCGTCTGCCCGACCTCATGCAGTCTCTGATGAACTTCTAACCTGCCCACATTAAACAGTAATGAGATCATGGAAATTATTACTTAGTTAATGCAGGGATTTCTGTTAATCCTCAGTGTAAATGATGACGGTGTGATAACCAAAATGGTGAGGTCACTTGTATAAAGGGATGCGAAAGAAGCAAAATTCTATCAACGCTTCCTATGATCCTGGCTTACTCCTTATCACAGTGTAACGGGTGAAAAGAAAAAAATATGTATCTGTGTGTGTTCTAGAAGGCAGCCATTTTGTGAAAGTCACATAACAGGGATTCTGTTCACAGAAATCTTTAAGGGCTATTCCAGTTTTTTTTAGGATTTTTTATTGTGCTTATTACTGTAACTAACATCACTGTGTATTTACATGGCCGCACCTCTAGGTGAAGTTGTAAAATGGCCGCCTGCCTCTAGGTGGTGATGTAAAATGGCTGCCTGTCTGTAGGTGATGATGTAATGTTCAAAAAAAAATATATATATATTATATACACACACACACACACACTATTTATGTTCTGTTCCTGTTACATAACTGGTGAGTTAACCGACTGCAGGGTCACGTGATACTTGTAAGCGTCACATGACTGACTCCATGTTTAGTCCTATCCAGCTCTCCCATGGATGCATTTTACAGAACTAAAATGGACCATACATTTTTTCCTTTAGGGATAGGCTACTAGTATGTGTATGTAATGGTCCGAAAGCCAAATTTTACATTTGTTAAAAAATTGTTCAACATCCTACTCTAAATGAATATATTCATTAAAATCGGAACTTCTTTAAAGAGTCACTGTACTTTCACATAATTTCATTTAATAAAGAAGGGTGTAACTAGCAAATTTCCAAATCACTTCAATTAAATCTGCCTGTATCCACTGGAAAAAAAAATTGTGAAGTCATGGCCACTAGGGGTGGGGTATCCCTATCTAATTTGCAGTCCTCTGACTGTTTTCAGGCAAGACCTGCCCCTGGTAACAGGCACTCAGTAGACAGTTCAAAGGAAATGGGGGCCTGTCAGAGCTAGCTGAGCTTCTCAGCCTGATAGCTGTGCCTATATACAGCTTTTGAAGTGTGGAAAAGCTCCTGTAAGTCTGATCGCTCCCTTCCTTATTAGCTTTCTGAGCTCTCGTGAAGAAAACAAACATAGTGGGAAGTGAGGTCACTGCATGCAGTACTGGCAGATTCAACGAAATTCCCCTTGCTTCTGAGGGAAATGCATCTAGCTGTGCAGTTGAAACTGGTAATAATATGGCTGAGAGAGGCTTTGGGGAAACGCAAAAAAACTGGTTCCTTCACAATTATGATTGTTCAAAGAACCTTTTTGAAAATTTTGGTACCCTTTAAAGGGTTTCTACAGTTTTTAAAAACTGATGATCTATCTAGATCATCAGCATCTGATCGGCGGGGGTCCGACACCCGCCGATCAGCTGTTTGAGAAGGCAGCGGGGCTGCAGGAGCGCCGCGGCCTTCTCTGTGTTTACCGCAGGCCCAGTGACGTCATGACTAGTATCACTGGCCTGGGCGCCGCTGCCTTCTCAAACAGCTGATCGGCGGGGGCACCAGGTGTCGGACCCCCGCCGATCAGATGGTGGTGATCTATCCAGAGGATAGATCATCAGTTTTTAAAAACTGCAGAACCCCTTTAAGGTAGCCATATACCTTAGGTAGCTGCAGCAGGATGCTTGTTCAGCCGACCACTAGACGACCACTTTATGAATGCAGTGTGGTTCCACAAGCTTCTGGTGTAAAATAAAGACTATAATTAAGCTTATTATAGGCTATAATTATATGCCGGGCCATGACTGGCTCAGCTTATTTCTGCTGAGCTAGCTCCTTTTCTCACCACTCATGAAAAATGGCAAGAAGTGTAAAACGTTGCAAAATATAGCAGACGTATTGCATTCCACTTAAATGAGTTGTCCCTGTATCCGGTGGACAAGGGGATGTGTGTCTCATCAGCGGGGGTCTGACTGCTGGGTCTTCCACAGGTCACAAGAATGGGGCCCCGAGCTCCCCTGTTTGACTGTGGCAATCGCATTTATGGGCACTGCCGCTCCATTGAGCTCTGCATGGCTGCCGTAAATAGCAGTCCTATAGAGACGAAGGGAACGGCAGACACATACATGTCTGTCACATGGGCCCCCAAACTTGTGATCGGTGGTGGCCCCAGCAGCCAATTAGACACTGTGGATGAAGGATAATAGTCTTAAAGCGGTTGTCTCATCACAGACAATGGGGGCATATCGCTAGGTTATGTTCCTATTGTCTTATAGGTGCCGGACCCACCACTGGTACCCGCACCTATCTCGGGAACCGAGCCCCGCAAGGTGCGCGGCCCCCGCTCCCATTCACTTCTATGAGCCCAACGGAATTAGCAGAGTCAGTGCTCGGCTATTTTCGCTGGCCCCATAGAAAATTCATGGAGAGCAGCTGCACTTTTGGGGCTACGTTCTCGATATAAATGCGGGTTCATGTTAAAGGGGTTTTCTCTGTCATGAGAAAACCCCTTTAACATGGTATGTTTGTTTTTGTTTGTTTTTTTATATATGGCACAAAAGTAGCATAAAGGCTTTAATAAATCTATCCTTTGACTTTATACAAACTGAACCTGAACATTAGTGACTGTTATTGCCTGTGTGCACCATTTTTCGGGGCTCCAGCTTGTCGTACACTTGCAGCCGGCTCCAGCTGTGACTCCGGAGTAGTCACCTACAGAATGCAGAGCAGTCAGCACGTGCCTGCTTGTCCTGATACAGCTCAGTGTTTGCTCTGCATTATACACTTGGACGCTTCCAGTTCTCTTCCTTTGCGCTCCGCTTTGTTTTGCAGGCACGTGTTGTGTTTTCTAGTAGCCTCAGGCATCTTCGCTCTTGCGGCACATATTTCAAAATCATTTTTCTGTAACGAGGAGATATTAAATAGTGATTTGATTGTTTTACTCACTTGTGCCCTGTGGGGAGAGGTTTAATGTCAGTGTTCCTGGCTTACACTTTGAAAGAACGCCAGTTTCTCTTCCCTGCTGGAGAGGACATTTTGCAATGCCGTGTACAGCTGCAGATGTTGTAAGCGGTGAGCTCTGCCTTCGCAGGTTAGAGGTGAACGTGCTCTGAGTAAATGAAGTCAGGTTAGCAGACGGGCATGTAATTGTCATACTGCATTGCAACTTTCCACTGGGTTTTGAAGCCATTTTATTTAGGTGGAGATTCCATGTTCTGGTTTGAACCATAAAAATTGTACCATAAAAATCTGAAGTTGATTTATGAAGAAGTCTATCTTTTATACCTGTCCTCAATCTATGATCCATTTCTGAGTTTGGCTTCAAAAACCGCATCAAGTATACTGAGCGTGGAGTCCTAAAGAGGACCTTTCACCACTCCTGACATGCATTCCCCATTTACTAACAATTCTGGCGCATCTATTCTTATGTCTCTATGTTGTGCCATTCCTTTATTATTTGCACTAGAAGTTATGAATGAATTGCTATTTGTCTTCAGTAAAGGAACAGAGGGGAGGAGACCAGTTGGGGGTGTGTCCCTGCACAGACTGACTCTAGCCAATCAGTGCTGCCATGTTCAGACTGTGCAGGTACACACCCCCAACTTGTTACCTCCCCTCTGTTCCTTTACTGAAGGCAAATAGCAATTCACTCATAACTTCTAGTGCAAATAATAAAGGAACGGCACAACATAGAGACATAAGAAGAGATGCTCCAGAATTGTTATTACGTGGGGAATGCATAGAGCTATTAAAACAGGCATGTCAGGAGTGGTGAAAGGTCCTCTTTAAATGAAATTTGTCACCAGTTACCTCCCCACTGTTTTTCTTTTGTTGATCGGAAGCCCCGTTCCTGACTAATTTTACTTTTTCTTAATATGGAAATTAGACCTTTGGTGCAATTAGGGAGTCACCATTGCTCTTGTTGCATCCAAGCTCCACTCATTTCGGAGGTCAGCCCTATCTGGCTGTGTTACTACTGCCTGACCCTGTTAAGGCAGCCACGGTCGGGCTGGACACAGAAAGGAGTGGAGCAGGGGGTGCAATAATAGCAATGGTGACGCCCTCATTGCACCAAAGGCCTAATTTCCATATTGAGAAATAGTATTGTACCTCAGGAACGGAGCCTCAGATCATCAAAAGAAAAACGGTGTTCTAGTCGGGTGAATCACAGCTATGTGTGTATGCAGCCAGTTGGGATACGGAGATCTCTGGCGACAGATTCCCTTAAAAGAGAATAGCACCAAAAAAATATCACTCTATATATCAGGGATCCGCAACCTCCGGCATTCCAGATGTTGCCAGATGAAACTACAACTCCCAGAATGCTCCATTCACTTCTATGGGAGTTGTGAGAACAGGCCATCATGTTTGCATGCTGGGAGTTGTAGTTTCACAGCAGCAGGAGTGCCGAAGGTTGCTGATCCCTGATCTATATCTTGCGATCATTGTAGTTTTTTTTGTGACATGTTTTGACATGTAACGTGTTTTGGCTCAGACATGAGCCGAACGCTTACATTGGATGTTGTGGTCAGAGAATGTAGTCCAGTGGATTAGGGGTCGTCTCTGGCACCTCCACTGATCACAAGAACAAGGGACCACGTATCCCCTGGTTGAACCGAGAACCGGTCAAACATGCGAACCTCCTGTCCATTCATCTCTATTGGACTGGCACAGATGGGTAAGTACAGCACTCAATCTCTGGTAGTATCACTCCATTGAGTTGGAGCACACAGATCCTCCGTTCTCATGATCAGCGGAGGTCCCAGAGGATGGCCCCCATATAAAGGTTATACCCTTTCTGGTGTATAAGGGATAATGTAACCATAATACCCCTTTAAAATATCTCTGCATACAGATTTTCCTTTCTTAACATTTTTTGCACTTTTTCCCCCTCTTTTCACCTTACTGATGAGTAACAGGTCGTTATGTTACCTCTTAGGAAGATTTCTGTCCCAGGATCTGAATATTAATTCTGCTTTTGCTTCTTGTTTAGGAATCTTCTCCCCATTGGTCATGTCTGTATAGAGGACGGGGAAAAACCAATGGTGCTGCTGCCTTTTATGAACTGGGGGAACCTGAAGCTGTTCCTGCGGCAGTGTAAGCTGGTGGAGGCCAACAACCCACAGGTAACCATCTCTGACCAGTCTTCCATCTCCTGAGAAGTCTTGGTGACCACCACCATCGCATCTCCTGATATTCAGCAGTCTTAGACTGGTATGGTAAATCTGCCGCCTTGTGTGGTAGTACTGGGGGTGGGGCAGCACTTTTGAATGTGGTCACTGCCATATAAATGTTCACTATAGGAGAGGATGCGTGGTGACAACCTGTCTTGCAGTCGAGACCTTCGTCCTACTAAATCTGTGCTCGGGACAAATATGCTTTAATAATGAGTTACATCATGTTCAGTTCTAGGAACCGCTGAGGTCTTGTGAAGCATGCTCTCAGAAGGGAATGTGATATGTCCGATACAATGTGCAAACAAACAGGGCGTTTCCTGTACATTGTCCTCTATGACTATGCGGTCCTTGTAGGTAAACAGGTCCAATAAGTGCCGGAAATGGAGACTTTCCTGTGCTGTCTGTAAATTCACCTGCTCTAGTGTTGACTTCTGAAGGCCTGCATCTTTGAGAGAGCTTCCTTACTTCCACCAGAAAACGATGCACAGTAATATATACTGTTATCGGGCCTAGTGGTAGTATCCACCAGTAGCAGCAAATACACGCTCGAGCTGACTTGATAAAATATCAGCTTTATTGCAGAATTCATATTAAAAAAACGCACATCGGCGCAGTCTTGAAGTGCTTACAGCAGTCTTAATCGTAGACTGGCTTCATATTATAGTCTATGATAAAGACCGCTGTACGGTCGAAACGCGTGATGTTTTATCAAGGCCACTGGATCCGTTCCTGTAATTGCTGCTGTTTTGGGTTTGGACTGACGGAGTATCCGTGACAGGACTTACTGATTTCCTCCACGTTGGGTGCTGGATTTTCCCTGTCTTCTCTTCATGGATCCACTAGTAGCCTGCTTTGTCCAGTTCTCTGCATTTTAGTATCTCATCATAGTTCCCTTTTGCATGCCTTCTCCATTAGTGAGGACCTGTTCTCTTCGGATTTGCTCACCTTTGCTTTAGACCCATCTGATTTTTCTTATCCTTTTAAAGGAAATGTTTATTTAATTTTAGTTTTCATTAATTAGATATTAGTGAAGAAGAGAAGTAATGTTCTTAAGCTACTTTGACATTAGCAGCAGCCTTCTCCAGCAGGCTATTCCTGGCTGGATCCATGCTGCCGCTATTGCACGCATGCCGCCGGAACGCTGCTCCAGCCCCATTCACTATAATGGGGACGGGCTCGAGTTCCAGCTGCAGCACGGCAAACATGCCGAGGGGTGGCCGGGATAAAACTACGACATGGGCTTTTACTGACCGTGAAATGTCGTAGGTCAGAGTCTCCTTCACCACAGACTATGCGGTCTCATGGGAGATATGTATTCTGCCTCGTCTAGGCCTCTACCGGTAAAATAGAGCTTTCCTAATATGACCCACCCGCTAATGATCATGAGATGACTCTGCTCATTGCTCTCCAGGCTATACAGCTCAGCGTACTATTGAGCTATACAAAATATTGTCAGTATATTTGCCAAAAGCCTCGCTGTGCCTGGTCGGACCTCCACAGTTATACAGTACAGTGATGACCGTTAGTTGAAAAGTATGGAAACATCTCAGATATTTTAGGAAGAGATGCCACATCTTGTTTTTATGTATGTATAAGCGGTGATTTTTTGTATTTTTTTGTGGATGGTGTATTTAGGTAAACATGCTGCTTGAAAAAAATGACCGATTCAAACCGATTCATTAACTTAAAGGGTTTGTCTCATGATGGACAATGGGGGCATATCGCTAGGACTGCACCTATATCCAGAACGGAGCCCCGAAAGTGAAGGAGGGCGCATGCGCAGCCGCCCACCTTTCATTTTGTATGGGGCAAGTCTGTCTGCTCTGTAGAAGTGAATGGGAGCAGGGGCTGCACATGCACGGTACACTCTCATTCATTTCTATGGGGAGCCAGCCTAATGGTGGCCAGACCGGAGTCCTCTAGCCACCACCTTGCGGGGCTCCTTTCTGGATATAGGTGCGGGTCCGAGCGGTAAGATATCCAAGCGCTATGCCTCCATTGTCCATCATGAGACAACCCCTCATTTTACGGTCCGTTCCCTGTAAGAAATAGGCTACAGTGAAGCAGCGAGCCCCCTGCCTGATCCAGGATCACCACACATCTCTTGGTCTGACCATGCTTCACCTCCATTTCCTGCATCCAGCGCCCACGTTGCTGAAGTTCACGTTTTCCGTCGGTTCTGAGCACCCACAGGTTGTGGTGGTGTTCACAGGAAAGCCGCATCCCCGGTCATGTATTAGTAAGTTCAGCAGCATGCCTGAGCAGGAATTTATAACGCATGCATCTCTCCGGGAACCTGAACAGGTTTTCCCCCTGTGGGCCTTCATTTTTATTTGTATGACAGATTTTCCCAGGTTATGAAACGTTAGACGTCACTCAACTGTTCCCAAGGCTTAACCCTTAAAGAAAGTGTCAAGGTATAGATCAACTTGTCTGATTTGTTGTCAGACCCTTCCCACACGGGCCCTGCTATCTACGCACGGAGGTCGTCACTGCAGTTTCCCTATCATACCTGCAGAAAATGAAAGTGGTGGATATTATCACCCTGTCCTCTCAGTCTGACATCTTCACTGTCAATCCAACTTTCCTTCTCGGCAAAATACATGTCTTGGGCTTTAGAGGTGGAACGGTGCCTATGCCGAATCCGTGACAGATTAGAATGGCTTTCCCCTCAGAACATTGACGTGTGGAGGTCACCAGAAGATCACTGCATGGGAAGATATTAACACGCAGAATCTACATGTACATACATGGCCTAAGACGTCAATTCAGGAAACTTTACATAAATCTTTTTTTTACAGTTTAAATGTAAGACGCTTGGAATTGTATCTTAGCATTCTATACTAGCATTCACTGCCAAGTCCACCTTGAGAGACCAGACAGATTAGGAAGGACTAGATGCATACAGCCCATAGGAAACTATAGAGAAGGGGAGAAGTGAGCTATGGTGAGAGAGAAGAAACTGAACTTTGAAATTTGAATTTTATTTACAGGTGCAGCCCATAGAAGTCTGTGTAGAGCGGAGCAAGAAAACTGCTAGAGAGAGGCATTTTTCTCTGATGAAATGTATGACAAAGTTTCTTGTTGATTTATGCAAGGTTTGTTGAAATGGCAGTGACCATTTAAA
This sequence comes from Rhinella marina, assembly GCA_900303285.1. NCBI lineage: Eukaryota > Metazoa > Chordata > Amphibia > Anura > Bufonidae > Rhinella > Rhinella marina. Next base: position 139,296 of record ONZH01009586.1, read on the forward strand.
GAGGACCTCTCCCTCCAAAATGCAGTGCTGTACGCAGGCAACATGATATAAAACAGGAGGAGATGAGCAGATTGAAATAGATAGACCCCCACCTATCATGAGAATGGGGGGCCCCCCTGACATGAAGAGAGCAGCCGATTTGGGCATGTGTGCAGCCACTCCATTCATTTCTGTGGGAGTTCCCCCAGATATTGCTGAGAGCTGTCTATCTGTGGAACTCCCATAGAAATGAATGGAGCATCCTTGCGCATGCTCAGTCGGCAGCTCCGTTCATTTTGGGGTGCTGCGTTGGATACGGGTAACCTATTCTTCCCACCGAATTAATAGTTATTCCCTATCCTGAATACCGGGAATAAGGTCAAACAACTGGACTAAAGCCTCATTCACACATCGGTATCTCCCCGGACAGCACACGTATCCATTCATTTTAATGTCTGCATTCACACATCAGTTTTTTATCACGGTCCGTGAAAACCATGGACGCCGTCGGTGTTTCACGGATCATTAGGTAGAGATGCTTTGAAAGTTATTGGATGACACACGGGTCCATCATGGATTTCTTCACGGAGACATCACTAACCACCTGTTCACGGAGTTAAACACGGACATGTGAGTGAGGCCTAACCCTTTAAGTATGAAGAAGCAGAAACATAAATGACCAGTTTCACTGACTGTTTTCCCACCGACCTATAGATCAGTCTGCTCAGCTCCTCCTGCTCTATAACGTGCTGCTCATAGTTTACGTTGCATTTTCTGGTGACAGGTCCTCTTTAAAGGGAACCTGTCACCTCCTAGATAGTAAATAAACTGTTAGCAGTACCTTAATTTAGGGACCAGTGTGAGGCAGATGCATATCTTCATATGGACAAGTGATTCCTGTAACTGTTAAAAATCCATCTTTCATTCCTGTAGCGCGCGCTTTCTTGCGTCAGCTTGAAGTCAAGGGGGCAGCGGCCTTCTTGCTTCAAGTCAAGCTAACCCCTCCCCTCTTGTAATTGAATGACAGGTCTGCCGTTGGCCGGGGATCGCGCAAGTCTCGCGCCGTGCGCGATTAGTTCCTGCGCAATCCAGGCTCCGGCTGTTCAGTTCGCCGGCGCTTTTCACAGTACAGCGCATGCGCCGCAGAAGCAAGAAGCAGAAGCAAGAAGCTCTGGCAAGCGCGCTCGCTTGCTTCTGCGGCGCATGCGCTGTACTGTGAAAAGCGCCAGCGAACTGAACAGCCAGAGCCGGGATCGTGCAGGAACGAATCGCGCATGCGTGAGACTTGCGCGATCCCTGGCCAACGGCAGACCTGTCATTCAATTACAAGAGGGGAGTGGTTAGCTTGACTTGAAGCAAGGAGGCCGCTGCCCCCTTGACTCCAAGCTGACGCAAGAAAGCGCGCGCTACAGGAATGAAAGATGGATTTTTAACAGTTACAGGAATCACTTGTCCATATGAAGATATGCATCTGCCTCACACTGGTCCCTAAATTAAGGTACTGCTAACAGTTTATTTACTGTCTAGGAGGTGACAGGTTCCCTTTAAGGCCTGATTCAGACAGCCGCTCCTATTTATGTAGGAGGAAACAGACGTGTCAGTCAGATTGATGGCCGTGGTTATGCTTGAAACACGTGCAGAAATACTTTAGGCCACTTTCACACCTCAGCCGGAGACAAACTGCAGCATGCAGTGGTTTTTGTCCGACCAGGTCTCTGCTTGTCTGCCGCAATGCTTACAGATCTCTGCCGGACCCTATTATACTTTATGGAGCCGGCGGACTTTGTGTCCACATCAGACAGGCAGTTCTCTGCTGGAATTCATACACGGGTTCACTGCTGTGCGATAATTTATAACCAGTACAGAAAGAAGACGGTGGTCTCTTACATGTATGTACTTGCCAGGAGGTTTTACAGGTAGAGGACTCTTTTATTGGACATGGCAGTCAGGTCAGTCCTTGGCATGTAATAGCCACAGGCAGAGGACTGTTCTGTCCTAGGTATTTCTCACAGTCCTGGCAGGTTAACGTGCTGCCGCTTTTTGATGAGAGACATGAGATGTTCCTCGTGATCCGCTGCTGGAGGAGAGCCATACTTTTTGGCCTGTTTGCCTTTAAAGCTGAACGCCCACACACCTGGATGTAGCCGGCTGACATTCTTCACTCTTCCCTCCACATTCCTTCATATGGCTGCAGATCGTATTTTACCCCACTGCTCCGTAAAATGACTGTTCTGCAAGCCGCTCAGATCCCATCCATGACTAATGTACAGATCCGGTTATCTTCACATCGGCTCCGTTACCATTAACCTGAAGAATGTAACCACTTCACCCAGAAGTGAAGCAATCACAGCAGGTTAGAGAGATGTGGGTGATGAGGTGCCAAGTGGCCGCGTCCGGGAAGGCAAGTTTTGGGTGCAGGATAATGTTTTTAGGTTTTAGCCTCAATGATGGACGCCTGCGATGAAGGAGACTCCATCCATTGTGTGTTCTGCTGACATGCTTCCACTGCCCCTGTTCTGTCCAAAACAGGGAGGATCCCAAGTCTTGACCCTTGGTTATCTCAAAAAGCTGTGGCGTTGCCAGCTTACATAGGAAAATGTGAGCATGAGGATGTGAGCTCCAGTCTCAGGAGATACCAGAGGAATGTGTGTGTTTTCATTAGGATAATGTTTGTATTGCTCAATCTGGGTCATTCGTGGAGCATTGACATGTTATGGGCGATGATGGTGTCCATTGCCCTCGGAAAGTTGGAGCAGCCATGTTCTGAATTACGTGGAGTCAGGTTTCAGATACCTGGGGTTTCACCACACAGATTCCCCATTGTTACAGGTCAGTCTGAGGTTTGCACAGTGCCATGCTTTTCCCACACACCTGGTAGAGCTTAAGGTCTCGGGTACACGGCCGTGCCCGTACTGCGGCTTGCAAACGGCGGCTCCGCTATATACGGGTACCAGTGGTGTGCTCACTGGATCACAGATACAAACCCATTCACTTGAATGGGTCCTGCAGTCTGCAAGGTGTGGTGTGGAATGGAAGCACTGTGGAGTCTTCCGTGGGTTTCTCTCCGTGTCTCCGCACCGCAAACAAATAGAACATGTTCAAGTTGAATGGGTCTGGATCCGTCTGCGACATCCGCATGAAAGGTGCACATGGACTTCCAATTGCAGTGACCTCATTGTGAGTGCCATACCATTGACCTTATTATATATAGTTCCCCGGGGTGAGTAAAATATTCTGGTTTGGCAAGTTGACTATAATGACTGCCTTTCTGGAGTGAGGCCCTGTATTGCCACCTCTCTTCACATGTCTGTTCTAGTAACTACCCTGTTTCCCCGAAAATAAGACCTATCCCGATAATAAGCCCTAGTGCTATTTTGCCCTGTTTTTGGAGTAGGCTTAAAATATAAGCCCTACTCCAAAAATAAGCCCTATGTACATTTAGGATACACTGAAAATAGGGTTACGGTCCTGATGGGGTGATTTTAATGGCCAGTCAGGGCCTCTCTGCTGGTGACACTACCTGCGCTGCGCAGTTAGTTACCTATATACACACCAATACCCAAACCCTATCCGGCGCTGCAAGACGTCTCCCCTGTAATGATCCCGCGAGACGTGACCTCAGCGCCGAGTCTCGTGGGATCACACTGGTTGACGGGATGACACAGCACATGCCGGATGACAGGATTGGGGGAGAAGAAGAAGTCCGGAGCAGAGTGTAGGTAAGCATAGGGGCCTGGGGCAAAAAAATGACATATATATATATTCAATGGGGACAAAAATAAGACCTACCCCAATAATAAGCCCTAACCCTTTTTCTGGAGAAAAAAAAGAAATAAGACACGGTCTTATTTTCGGGGAAACATGGTATGTGCATTCCCCATGTAATAGCAATCCTGGAGCATCTATTCTTATAGCTCTATGTTGTACGATTCCTCTGGTATTCCTACTAGATGTTTATGGAGAGATTATGTGCAATTCATAAACTTCTAGTAGGAATAATAGAGGACTGACACAAGTTACTGAAACGGACGTATCAGGAGTGGTGACAGGTCCTCTCTTAGGGGCTGTTCACAGTTTATGGTTGAGACCGCTCCATGGTTGTGGCTACAATCTGCGGCCTCCCATTGCAGAGCTGTGCATTAGTGTATCAGTGCATAGATGTACGTGAAGGCATGACGGGCAGGAACTCATTTTTGCAGACGCTGTCGTGTACCTCTCTATAAGGTGAAGGTTACTGGCAGATCTCTGATACAGCCTGTACATGTAATGAGCTGTAGAACTGCCAGAAGGGATGTGAACAGCTTGCTCTATATGACAGCCGGCACATCTCGGTGCCAAAATGCCTCCCTATGTCTTCATTCATACGGAGATTGCGTTCAGACATGGCGGACTCTTTCACTACAGATTTGGCTGTAATTGCATTGTGTTTCCATTGCCATGACATTTCATGTTTTGCAGAGGAAGAAATCTGTAGTAAAAATCCATGACCGTTCTGCAACAAATCTACCAGACTAGCTGCGTCCTCCTCTTCCCTGGATTAGCGGTGTACTTGATATCATGTGCAGATATTCAGCTCTGCACGACAACACTGCATCTGAAGTGTCTCAGTAGTGCAGTCTCGGGCTGTAACTTCAAGCTTAGAATTAATGAAGAACTCCCGACAAAAAATTTATTCCATGTCCTGCTAGAAATGTACATGATGTAATCTGTAGTGAATGTCATTTTCTTACCAGTGTCTAAATTTTTGACTTGTATCATCCTGAAGTTTCTTATCTGTGTCATGTGACCAGGAATTAGACCCACCAACTCACACATAGACTTGTGTGGACAGGAAGTCTAATTCTCTATGTATTCCTATGAGACTGAAAGTGAGGCTCCCATAGGAATGAATAGAGCAGTTACTGGCTTTCTGTCCTGGGTCAGTTGGAGGTCAGGGAGTTGGTCACATGACCCAGCTACAATAAGAAGAGAGGTTTTTACTCACAGAAACAGTCACTGATAAGAAAATGACAATCACTACAGATTATATCATGCACCTTTCTAACAGGTCAGAGAATAAAAATTTTTGCGGGAGTTCTTCTTTAAGATGAATGGATATGCTTCAGTCAAGCAGGACATGTTGGTCCAGGTTTACTAATGTCTGCACCTGGAATCTGTCTAAAACCTGACACAACCCGGGTATCTGCACTTTTCCTGACTCTCTGAAAAATGTTGCGCAGCTTCATTGGAAAGGGGCATTCTATGTTTTGGCTAAAAGTGCCTACAATTCTGTAGGAAAAGTCTGTATAGAGCAAGACACGTGGCTGTCCCTGCACCACATGTATCATCCAGCCTGAGCCGCGGTGATAAATCTGGTGCGGGTGTAGACAGCCGGTCTATAGGAGCCCCATACACATTCAAGAGTTAGCGGAAGGATCATTTGGCTGAAGGCTATCTCTCCCGGCTCCCCCATACACTATCTCATTTGGCCGACCTTGTGGTTTCCATGAGAAGAGAGGAGGAAGCCTCTGGCGGCAGCTCACCTCCCAGGAAAGCAGAGGATCAGGCAAAAATTATACATTTCCCTCGTTCCTTCTCTGTTGACACTCTGTCTGCTGAACCTGCCATCCTTGGTGGGTTCAGCCAACAATACACTAATGTGTATAGGGACCACCAGCTCCAGACTTAGTAAATCTGGGTCACTGTGGATTGTGTGGCTTGTTTAGTTGCACTGGGGGTTCCATCTCCTTTGGGGTATTGGTCCGTGTGGGCAATTTTAAGAAGATGCCCAAGCGCAGTACACTCCACTCATAAACTGTCCAAAAATGTTCTTGGCACTATTCTCTTTGGCTATAATTATTGTGTACCTGTTACTGTAGAATAATAATGTCGACTACTCCCCGGCTTCCCGCCCGTGGGACCCTCTTTCTAGTGCGGACAAGTTAGTGCACAGTTCCCTTGATGTGCATGGCATATGAAGTCTGTGTGCTCCCAGATTCCTCGTCACAAGTCACAGAGAACATAGTCCTTTAATCAGAAAGTAAGAGAACCTGCTTACCTCCAGGAGACAGGACGTGGACGCTGTGGACCTACATTTTCTCTGCGACTTTTATAGCTACTGCAGTTTTTTTTATTATTGTTAAACTGACCTAGAGATGATGTTAGATGGTCCTGGTCCTATGGAGATCAAGAGGGAGATTTATGAAACTGTCTAACATAAAAGGCGGCTGTGATTTTCATAGCATCCAATCACAGTTCAGCTTTCATTTCTTATAGTTCTTTTGAAAAATGAAAGCTGCACTCCGATTGGTTGAACACAGACTTTCCACTCTTCCCTACGAGAAGATAAGCAGCCTAGAGTCACATACCCATCACTTGTAAGGAGCAGGCATACAAACCAAGTGACTCTTGTGAAGACGCTTAGCTGCCTAAAATGTATGGCTAGCCTGTCAGTCATTCGCCTGTTCATCTGATAGCTGCTCCTATACTTGCACATACATTGGGAGCGGGGAATAAGCTACTCTTAGGCACATCCTAAGACAACTTATCTTCTTGAAAACAAAAGGATTGGGCATGTTGTAATCCAACAGCCTGCCTCTTCTTTCCACCCACATCTGCTGCAGGTGAAGAGTGTGACACCCCATACACCAGATATGGGGACCCTTACTTGCACCAGGATGTGGCCAACGGCTGTAGACAAGTCGACCACCAGACCGTCCATCTTGTCAGTGCTCTGCAGCTGGCAGCATGATCCAGGGTCTGTCGACATATCATACACTGTCTACTTGCATGTAGTCGTCTAAATGCTCAGTATGTGGTTGTCCGGTCTTCTTATGGTGACATCTTGGTGTCTTCTACATTCCTTATTTTATGTTTCTTTCTTAGGCGATTTCCCAGCAGGATCTTGTACACATGGCGATTCAGATAGCCTGCGGGATGAGTTACTTGGCCAGACGAGAAGTCATCCACAAAGACCTCGCTGCTAGAAATTGTGTGTAAGTGCTTTGTGACTTCATCATGTCCGCTCTTGTAGAGCTGTCTATACTATAAAAGACTCCTGTTCCTTCTCATCAAAACCCAAAAAAAACACACCCTTTAGAGTCAATGAGGACATTAATAGAAAAATGTTTTTCTTAGCAAAAATGTCCTTTTAATTTAGTTTTCAGAAATCTTAACACCCAAAAGTCTGAAGGTTCAGCACAAAATCAAAAGTTTATTATGTCTTCAGACACACAAGGTTAAAATCACATTAGCTTACGCGTTTCATGTGCTGCAGCATGTATAGCATAACACGTACAGGAGTAAGCTGGGAACCAGTCCTGGGTGATTGTACTTCTATACTCATGCAGGTCTTCTGTGTTTCAGGATTGATGAGTCTCTCCAGGTAAAGATTACAGATAACGCTCTCTCTCGAGACCTTTTCCCCATGGATTACCATTGTCTTGGTGACAATGAGAACCGGCCGGTACGCTGGATGTCTCTCGAGAGTCTAGTGAACAAAGAGTTTTCCAGTGCTGGGGATGTGGTAAGTCCTTTCTTCCAAACTGTATTTGTGCTGGTCATTTATAGTTGAATTCAGAGGATAATGTGCTATGGCTAGTGATTCAAGAAAAAAAAAATCTCATTAACTGCGGAACAGACAGAACACTTACCTGGTAACCTCCTCTTTATCTTTTTAGTTGCAGATCCACTAATTCTCTGGCTCCTCTTCTGCCATCCAAAATGGCCGCACCTCTTCTCAGACTGATATTGTGCAGCGGAAATCCAAGACACTTCCTGCTTGTCCAGCCCTTCTCTTGGATTGGCTAGCTCTGTTCACATGAGCAGTGCGGGCAGCAGGAAGTGTCTTGGGCTACCGAATGCATCAGGCAGTCTGAGAAGTTAGCAGGGCGCTCTACTTGACTGTCTCTGGAACGCCTGTAGAAATGAATGGAGCGGCTTCTGGCATGTCAGACCGGCCACTCTGTTCATTTTGTGAGGACTTCACAACGGGGTCACGCTATTGTGATCGGTCCCACCAATCTAATAGTTATCCTCTGTCCTGTGGATAAGGAATAACTTTGCATAACAGGAATAACCCTTTAAGCAGAGATATAAATGACCAATGTTACTGGCTATTTTTACACAAAACTATATATCAATCTGTTCAGCTCTTGCTCTAAAACATGGTGATTGCCCAGCATTTTGTGGAGACAGGTCCTCTAAGTGGACAAAAGCCAGTCATATTGGCAGCTGCCCCAGTACCGGGGTGTTGGAGGGGCTTTCTGACTCTCCCCTAACAGCAGACGTTAACTATTAAAAGAGGCATGGACTCGCGGGACAGGGATGTCATATTACCACTGTATAAAGCATTAGTACGGCCTCATCTGGAATATGCTGTTCAGTTCTGGGCTCCGGTTTATAGGAAGGATGTCCTGGAGCTGGAAAGGGTGCAGAGACGGGCAACTAAACTGATAAGGGGCATAGAGCATCTTAGCTATGAAGAAAGATTGAAGGAGTTAAACTTGTTTAGTCTTGAGAAGAGACGTATAAGGGGGGACATGATCAACCTGTATAAGTATGTAAATGGTCCATACAAAAAATATGGTGAAAAACTGTTCCAGGTAAATCCCCTCAAAAGACAAGGGGGCACTGCCTCCGCCTGGAGAAGCAAAGGTTCAGACTCCAGGGGCGACAAGCCTTCTTTACTATAAGAACTGTGAATCTGTGGAACAGTCTACCGCAGGAGCTGGTCACAGCAAAGACAGCTGAGGGCTTCAAAACAGGCTTAGATAAATTCTTAGAGAAAAAGAAGGTCACCACATATTAAGAAATGTAGAGTCATGTCTTAAGGTTACCCGTCCCCCTCCCCTTCATCACTCCTAGCCCCACCCTTGGTTGAACTTGATGGACATGTGTCTTTTTTCAACCGTATTAACTATGTAACTAAAATGAGGATCAGGCAGTTGGATTTCAGCATGTCTGATCCTTTTGTTCTCAGGGAGCTAGGTTGGCTCCAGAGGTGCCTGGCACCCACTTTCTGCCGTTCCTAGCATGTATGATCAGTCCATGGCATGTGTAAACAGTTTATGCTGTGTGTGTGTCGTCTTAATACTACATAGTGTAGTCAGGGTACAGATATGAGTAGTAAGTGACTGCTCCCCGGAGCTAAACATTGCAGAAGATGTTTCCTCCATGTGAGATCTATACTCATAATATATCATCTCAAGGTGCGCAGTTTCTGGTTAGTTACAATGACAGAGGTGCCAAGAATGAATGAGAGTGGTCTTAGCGTTACTGTAAGGAGACTAAACAGTCTGGCTCATCACTGCAAGTTCTTCTGCTAGGAATGGAGACTATAGCCGTTCTCGGCTTTCTTCACAGCATCTTGAAAACTGAAAATGTGCTCTCATATAAGCTCTTTTATATCCAAACAACAAGTAGGTGTCTGAGTGGAGATTAGCTTGAAGGGGTTTTCTAAGATATTTTTTAATTGGCACAGAGCAGAAGACCTCCTCTTTTAGATGTCCCTCCTGGGCCTGCAGTCGTCATGTGGCTAGTTATCATTCACATGACCAGTGATGTGTGCATGAATGACACTAGACCACTAAGGAGAGTGATCGGTTGTAGTAGTCACTGGAACAACGGCAGGCCCAGCCGGTTCCCAAGCATCGGGGACCAAGGTTAGGCTGAAATCACACTTTTGGCACAGCTATTGCTGGAACAGCCTGCCGGTGTCCTCTGGATCTGGTGTAGCTGGATAGTGCCACGTGCCCATCAGACCTCACTGACTATCATGGGATCCAGCCTCATCCTGGCATAAATCCTGGGATTCAGCCGGACAAACAGTTTTTGCCCGACCGAATCCCGTTATAGTCAGTGGAGTCTGGTGAGCACGCGGCACTATCCACCTATGCCAGATCTGGGCAACACCCTAATATTGCCAATTGCTCTGCCCAAGTGGTAAAAAAAAAACAAAAAAAACAAACTTCAAAACGCCATTAATCTGGTAATTATATTGGTGGGGTTAGGGTTACAAGCCTTTCTCATTGCTGTATATATGTTTCTTCAGGACTGCAATCCTTTTCCTGTGCCCGCTCCCTATAACGATGTCCAACAGAACCATCTTGCATTGCTGTGGCCACATTGCAGGACTACTGGAGTCATTGTGTAACTCGGGTCTTATGTAGCCATGGCTATGATGACCTGTCTTAACATATTGCCTTATTAATTTATATCCCATACTGCCATTATGAATAAACCATAAAGGGGATGTACACTGCTCGTATCCACGGTTACGACTACGACCACCTCTGCAGCGCAGATACCATGTGACCTGGATGGGAGCTGCTGCGCATGCGTGCCCATGTGCGCTCCCACAGTCTCCGCCTCCTGCTGGATTGCAGGGTGGTCGTAACCATGGAAACGACTAGTGTAAAATGTATTGGAAAAATGAGTCCAGCCAGCAAAGGAGGCAATATGGATAATTACAATACATTAGTAAGTGCCTTATAGTAAGTGTAACTTTCTCTACATGATAAATGTCACTTACTGAAGTGAGAGGACCCCTTTAAGATTCTGTGTGAGTTTTTGAAAAATGAACTATATCAGAAGGGAAATCCATAGGCAGAGATGTCCAGCAGTCCTTCATGGCACATGCTTGCGTCCTAACATGGCCATGTACGTTGAATGGAATGATCTAGCTCGTGGCTCAGGCTTCTGTAAAGGGAGTCGTCTTCCATCCGTCAGTGAGTCTCGTACGGCTGGTTATTCTTTCCACACTCCAAGTCTTTAGGATGGCAGTGGGATTGCGAGAAGTTTTATTCACCTCTCACTAGAGTGTGAGGTGAGTGAAACATACTGACAGGGACCCTCCGTCTTGTTCAGGGTGTCTGAGATCTAAGGCCTATGGCTACACTGCGGTATGTGTCGTCGCGCAACAAAAAGAGTACAACTACACTGCTACATGTATCACATGACAATTTTTATAATGCTAGTCTATGGTGTCGCACTGTAACATGCGACATGCTGCGACACGACAGTCTTGAAGTCACACGACACATCCTACCGTTTAGTCCTAGTCTAAATGAGTTGGCACCAGTCCCTGCCATTGAAGCGGGGTGTCATAGTCAGCCGACACCTGCAAGTGATGGCGCCTGCAACAGCAGGCCATGATGAGTTTTCTGTCCACACCCGCTTTAATGTCCCCCGCCTCATCTTCCTTGTCTCACCCGAAATGATCAGGAAATGTATATTTAATGTACTAGGGTGAGATATATCCCACTCACCGCATGGATAAACCTGGCAGATGGCTGGAGTTACGCTGGGTTACTCACTGGGCTGCCGATGCTACTGGTTTCACACTCCACCTACACAGAGCGGCTCAGAAGTAAGTCATCTCCCTTGCGTAACTTCATTCCCGGGAGTGTACGGAAATGCTGTGTCCTGGCTTCACCACCACTGCACATGTCTGCACCATACATCATCTGGTCCCAGCCCTTCACAATGGTCCTTTTCTAATTTATCACTTTTTATGGAGATTTTTGCATTGTTTCATTCTTTACCTAATCTGATTCCCATCATATATAAAAAGCAGACTAGTTTATCAGCGGCCAAGACTGAAATGTCCAAAGTGGCCAGGACATTTTAGGAAGATTTGTGTAGTCGTAGACTTCCTTCTATTGAAGAAACGTCAAGAGTCTTGTTCCCAGCGCAGTAGAAAATGACCCGGAACAGGGAGTCATTATTATTTATGGCCGAGTCCCTGGGGAGCTCTCTGGATTGTTCCACTAACAAGCTTTGTGCTTTGTCTTGCACAATTATTTGGTGGGGCGAGGGACGATTCGGCGGAGGGTGACGTCGGGGGCATGCCATCAGGAGTATGAGGGCTGCTGTGTGAAGATTACGTAATCCCACAGACTGGCCGTCTGACCTCAGTCTGTAGGTCACCAAACCTATTGCGGCTTGTTCCTTTAGTGTCAAGGATAGGGCAGCAATGGTTGTACCTCGCTAGACAGTGATGGCGCCTTCTGTGAGATCTGGTTATGACTCGCTTCACCTATATGTAACACTTGCAGTGGAGCACCTGTCAGTGGATGTTACGGTAAGGTGCCTTTATGACGAGGACAAACATTTGTAACACTCTTTTCTCACAGAGATAGTTGTGTGGTTGGGGTGACGCCCTGGGAAGTCACTGGCTGCCATATAGGCGCTCGACCCCAACACCCACTAGGGTCAGTTTCGTAGGAAGCCAATTTTCCTATTTCAGTGTGGGAGGAAACCTGCAGTAACATAGGGAGAACATATAATCTCCATGCAGATGTTGTCTCTGATTGGATTCGCACTCTGGCACTGCAAGGAACCAGTGCTCACCACTGAGCCACTGTGCTGCCAATAGACCGTTTACTTCAATATCTGGTATATAATTTGTGTCTAATGGTTGCAGTCGTGATAATCATTCTACATACTATAAAAGGGCTTCTGTCAGGAGATTTGTACCTATGACACTGGCTGACCTGTTACATGTGCACTTGCAGCTATTGTAGGTCTCATGTTCATATGTGCTCACATTGCTGAGAAAAAGGTTTTAATATATGCAAATGAGCCTCTAAGAGCAATGGGGGCGATGCCATTACACCTAGAGGCTCTGCTCTCTCTGCAACTGCTGCACCTTCTCCGCTTTGATTGAGAGGGCCAGGCAGTGAAAACGTCATCTTCCCTGGCCCTGTCAAATTGCAGACGGAGCAGAACCTCTAGGTGTAATGGTAACGCCCCCAGTTGCTCCTAGAGGCTCATTTGAATATATTAAAACATCATTTTTCTCAGCAATGCGGACACATATGGACAAGGGACCAACACAGATGCCTTCAGCTGCCAACCACACATGTAACAGATCAGACAGTTTCATAGGTACAAATCTGCAGATAGATGCCCTTTAAAGTGCCCCTGGAAAAAAAATCTAAAATAGATCCCATGTTGTGAGTCCAAATTGGCAGAATGTGGGGTCAACACAACAACACAGGCAGCAGAACCAAATATCACAGGGCAGCAGCTTCTAATTTTCTATATATACCCACCTGTGTGTGTGTGTATGTGTGTGTGTGTGTATATATATATATATATATATATATATATATTACAATACTCCTCACAAATCCCCCAGCCTCCTTTCTATCACTTTTCCTGTCAGTCTCTACTTCCTGGTCCCTTTCCGATGTTCGGTACACAAAATGAGACTACTCGGCCACTTTCTGGATCAGGAGGGACCAGTAAGGCATTGAGACTCCTTGAAAATAAAAAATAAAAAAAAGCCAGGCCACTCCTTTTTGTTAAAAAAATAAAATAAAAATTTGTACATGATATACTATTATCTTTCCAACAACCCTGTACTTCACATGGATCTAGAGCGCCCTCATTTAGTTTCTCCAATTTCTCTACTAGATTTATTTTAAAATTGGGTGTTTCCGGTCTGCTGCAACCCTCCCTATCACAGCTCAGAGGGAGTGTCCTTTCTGCTGCAGCTGTCACCATGTAACTGTCACAGATTCTAGCAGAAGACAGAGTTGTGGCAGTTGAAGGATGGAACTGAGCATGTGCGACCACCTCTGTAGGTGGAAAGAGAAATAAGGAAAACAAAGAGCAGGTGGCGCAATCAAGATAGGGTTTTATTCAATAACTCAGTGGCTATGCTACGTTTTAATTACGTGCAATTACAAGAGTATTCAGATCCAGGTAGTGGTTTGAAAAATGTAGAATGTTTTTCATGAGACTACGAACTTGATGTTCTTCTTCTAATTCCCTGTGTGTGCGGTATTCTTCTAACGCACCATGTGGGCATTGTTCTTTCTTACAGTGGGCATTTGGAGTAACTCTGTGGGAACTGATGACTTTGGGACAGACTCCTTATGTTGACATTGACCCGTTTGAGATGGCTGCTTACCTAAAGGATGGCTACAGAATAGCTCAGCCTATCAACTGCCCCGATGAGCTGTAAGTACGACTTCTGTGTAATGTACCCATACATATAGGGGCTTTGTATAGGTGTTCTTCCTGAAGCCGCACCACCAGGAACCTGGATTTTCTGGAGAATCATTCGTACCTATGTTGCCTAGGTGGCACTTATGCTTGTGTTAGTGGTTTGGTTTTCAAAAGGGGTTGTTTCACAAAAAGAAGCCCCTTACCATATGTCCTGTTAGTGCACATGAGCCTGATAGAGGTCAGACCTGCAATGGAGTACCTTAGAAGATCTCTAGTACACTCTTAGTACATTCCTCCATGTAGGACCTGTTCTCCACATCTACAAGGTGTCCACTGTGGTTGTATTTTTGCTGTTGATCATCGTCATTCGTCTAACGTTCTCCTACCCTCCTGTTCTCCAGGTTTGCAGTCATGGCATGCTGCTGGGCTCTGGATCCCGAGGAAAGGCCCAAGTTCCAGCAATTGGTACAGTGCCTGACTGAATTCCACTCTGCACTTGGCGCATACGTGTGAGCGGAAAATATTACTCATCTGGAATAACACTGCATGGACTGTATAACGCTCTCACAACACAGTGCCTTAGGATACTATGTTTAATCTTCATTTTTTTTAACTTTTTTTTTGTAAAATACGTTTATATCAAGTATTTTATAGCTTGTAGACCTTGGATTCGTGGAACTGAGTGGATTGACACTACACAGAAGAACACAACTTCATCAGGTCTCTGTTGCAAGACTCTATGAATTGTTTCTACAAAGGACGCTCGATGCCCTGAAGACATTTTGTACTTTATAAATATTGGACATTTTTATTTTATTTTAAGCCTACCCCTTTTGTTTACTCATTTTTTAATATATAGGACCATTTTATTTTATTTTTTTTTTAATAATTGCGTTTGGACGTCTTTAAGATGCATCGTTCCTTTGTAAAAGGGTGAAAAGATAAGTTATATCACTAGACAATGCCTCCTTATGTATGCTTTTGTTGACTTTATGATGCATCCGTTCACTTTGTATATAAAGGATAACTGTTTTCTACAGCGCTCGTACTACATCAGTTTTACGGTACACTCATACACTTACTGTTGTGATGGGGTTTTATTCACTTTTTAGCTTCAGAATGCATTGTGTACATTTGGTTTCATGACTAATCTAGAAGCTGTGGAGCTTTGTATTCTCATGTATGACACGGTTACAGATATACAGGCCGGTGGTTTCACATCTAAAGAAGACTGAACCTTATGCCAGCTAGAATCATTATCATTAGTAGCAGAGCTAGTGGGTAACCCGGGGCACTCCACCCAAATACAGTCCAAAGGCGGCCATACTCATTCAGCTCCACCATACACGTACACGTTCGGTTAGGCAGAACATGTATGTGTATTCAATGGGGGAGGGTAGAAGGTGGCTGCCAGACATCTTTGGTGGCAGCACATCTGGCGGGGCAGTGTCAGGAGCTCCCCATACACATTAGACCGTTGGCTGGACCCTCCAATACGCTAATGTGTATGGGGCCTTAAAGGGGTATTCTCATCACAGACAATGGGGGCATATCACTAGGATATGCCCCCATTGTCTGATAGGTTCAGGTCTCTGGGACCTACACAGAGAACGGAGCGGGGAGATTGGTTAATGGAGGACCCAGCGCTCTCCCCATACAAGTGAATGGGAGCGCACGCGGCGCTGGCGAGGCCACTGCTCCCATTTATTTCTATGGGGCCGACGGAAATAGCCAACCAAGGCCTTGGCTATTATCGGTGGCCCCTAGAAATAAGTGGAGGGCGGCTGCGTATACGTCACATTCCCCACTCCGTTCTCAGTTTAGGTGCAGGTCCCAGAGGTGGGAGGGAATACCCCTTTAAGGCATCAAGTGTGAATAAGAAAATGATTAAGTCCTGTCAGATGGTTTGTCACCCCCCCCCCCCCTCCCCTTCTCCTTCCATGGCTGCACATGTTGTGCACTACAGCAAGGCCGACACATACTAGATTTCTATTTCACTTCAATACAGGATGTAAGGAGTTAAACATTTCTGTATTCAGTACCAAATACTGGGATAGGCACATTCGGTCTAAAGCTACCCATACGTTTTTTTGAGGGTTGAAACTGTCCCTCTGCGCCCTTCTGGTGGCCGCTTATCTCCCTGAGAACAGAAGGATCAGTCATGTTGAAATCCAACAGCCCAGTCCTTCTCTCCCTGACAGAATCAGGACGTCACCATACACAAAATTAGCAGTTTCTATACATCTAGAGGGAGATTTATCAAGACCAATGCTTTCTGCTCTGGTCTTGGTGTTCCCTGCTCTGCCGGCGGATACACCGAATTTGTGATGAGGCGCACACCTCCTCATCCTCTGGGTGTCCATGCATCTAAACAGAAATCTGCGATTGCTCAGAGCTGCCGTAGATTTCTGGCTTCATTTGCACCTTAAAAACTAGTGTAAATGAAGATAAATCTATCTCAGCTGTCGGTCACATCGTTGTCATGCCCCCTTTTGTAAAAGTGATGAGGGTGAGGTACATTTAAGTCACAAATACACAGCTTGCGACTTTTTAAAGCTACTTTTCTGGCACAAGGAAGATGATAAATCTCTCCCTAGTGTGTATAGCCAGAATACACCCACAGCAGCTATGTGAGAGTCTCGTCTTCCAGCAGTTTACAGCTTCTCTCAAGGATGCACACTTACAAGGATCTTGTGGTACAGTCTATGGGGGGTTTAGAGGTACAATACTCTATGCACCAGAAATACATGATGACCGGACCAAGTCTAATTCACATAAATGCAGACCTTGTAATCACCTACGAGTTCCTCTGATAACAGACCGTTCACCAATGATGTCTGTATAGAGCAGAATCGGGAAATATACCACAATGTAACTGGCTAGAATTACATCATTAAGTAGACGTGAAAGGTAAATAATTTTTTTTTTTAACCTAACCAAAACTTTCTAGTTGCACCAAAATATTATTTATTTGACTAGATTGACTAATATTTCGAATTATTTTGGTAATTTTTAACATTACCACCCCTCCCACCCATTTCTGAGAAAATATCTAGCAGCATCTGCAGTAAGTTCCCTAAGAACTTGCCTGAGGCTGCTGCCACACCTAGTGGTTTTCCTGCTGCCTTTTTTCCCCAAGTGTTTTTTGGCCAGTGTTTTTCTTCTGATTATTTTTTATTTATTTTTATTTTAGAGGAGTCTAATTCTCTCCATATAAGAAAGGGCATAAATTAAAACTGAAATCTATGGCAGCTTCTCTTGGTTTCTGGCCCACGGACAGCAGAAGACACCAGTCTTCACTGAATGAGACTTAAAGTTAACCTGTCATCAACTTTATGCTGACCGTACTGAGGGCAGTATAAAATAATGACAGAAATGCTGATTTCACACATCAGCTAAAAGTAAGCATCATAATCATTGCAGCCCAGGCCTTGAAAATAGTCAAATCTACCTGAGAAGAGTCATGGTTATTCCTAATCTCCTGCTCTCCCCGCCCATCTGCTGATGACTGGCAGTTCTCTCCTAGATAGAAAGGGAGAAAACTAGGTAGAAGACCATCAGTCATCAGCAGGGAGAGCAGGAATTCATGAATAACCAGGACTCTTCTCAGGTGGCCGTGACTCTTTTCCAGGACCAGTCTGCAATGATTGTGATGTTGGTTCTCAGCAACCACTTACTTTTAACTTATAAGTGACAGAGCACTGAAATCAACTCTATGTTATGCTACCGTTAGTATGGGCAGCATAAAGGTGATGACAGGTTCCCTTTAATAGGGGAGATTTATCAAAACTGGTGCAAAGGAACATTGGCTTAGTTGCCTATGGCAACCAATCAGATTCCAACTTTTATTTTTAAGAACTCCTGTGGATAAAAACGTTTGAAAAATGGAAACTAGTGTGAAAACACCCTCAAAGTTGCTGTCCAATTTCAACTTCAATTTACAGTGTGTGACCTTAAAGGGTTTGTGTGGGTTCCAGATATTGATGACCTTTTCTCAGGATACATCATTAGTATCAGATTGTTGAGGGTCTGACATCCAGCACCCCCAAGGATCAAATGTTTCAGGTTGCCACTGTGATATATGGCGCAATCAGAACTTTCTGTAGATTCTGGCCGATGTACTGAAGCTCGGGTCCCATTCACTTGAATGGGATCTGAGCTGCAGTACCTCCGCACACCATAGTGTATGGTGCTGTCTGCACACTTAGGTTCCATTGCCATGGCAACAGAACCTAACAACTGATCCGGGAGGGGTTTCAGACCCTGAACTATCTGATATTCATGACCTAACCATAGGTAGGCCGTCAATATCTGTATCAAAGAACCTCTTTAATAATCTAGTAGTACTTTAGCTGTGCAGTCATTATGTGACCAGAGGAAGACACAGCGATTTCATCTAGTCCCATGTAGTTATTTGATGAAAACCTTCTCACCTTAGTGATGTCAGGGGTTTTGGTGGATTCGGTAGGTTAACGTGACAAAATCTAGAAAGCCTGTATGTGGAGGTTGTGCCTGACAGAAATCGGGGGTCCTTAGTACTGGAAGAGGTTCAGCTGCCTTACACACAAGGCAGGGTGCAGTATTTTCACCATAACTTGGGGTGAATCTGGGAAAGAAGTATTAAAGGGATGTTTCACTTCAGTAAGTGGCATTTATCATGTAGAGAAAGTGTATTCTTATCCATATTGCTTCCTTTGCTGGCTGGATTCATTTTTCTATTGCATTATGCACTGCTGGTTTCCATGGTTACGACCACCCTGCAATCCATCACTAGTGGTCATACTTGCACACTATAGGAAAATGCCGGCCTCTGTTGGCCGAGACTGTGGGAGCGCACATAGGCTGGTTCTTTTTCCTATGGTGTGGACGCACAACCACCACTGATGGATCGCAGGGTGGTCATTCATGGAAACGAGTAGTGTATAATGTGATGGAAAAATTAAACCAGCCAGCAAAAGAAACAATATGGATAATAATATAGTACTAAATGCCTTGTAATAACTTCCTCTTCATGATAAATGCCATTTGCTGAAGTGACACAACCCCTTTAAATTTGCGTCTTCTGCACACAGTTTTGGGCCATATGCAGTCAAATCCCCTTTTTCTCAGTGACACGTGGTCCGATGTTGCATTGTGAGGTAATTGCTCTCATTTGCAGTACGATGAACAGTCATGGTTTTATTTAAAAGTGTATTCTCATCTTAGACAATGGCGATATGCCCCCATTGTCTTATAGGTGCGGGTCCCACCGCTAGGACCCGCACCTATATCCAGAACGGAGCGGGGAGCGCTGCGCCTGGAGGACCCTGGGTTTCCAGGGGTCCGGCCACCACCAGGCGCTGCTCCCCGCTGCGCGCTCATAGAAATGAATGGATGGCGCATGCGCAGTGCGCCCTCATTCAGTTCAGTGGCTCCGTTCTGGATATAGGTGCGGGTCCCAGCGGTGGGACCCGCACCTATAAGACAATGGGGGCATATCCTAGCCATATGCCCCCCATTGTCTAAGATGAGAATAACCCTTTAAGAGGTACAGTCTTCTAATAAAATGACAAAGAAGTATCCAAATATATTTTTTTAATATGTTGTGAAATAAAAAAAAATATTTCAAATCTTGTTTCGATTTGGTCTCTCTAGGAACAGGTTTATATTCTAATGCATACATTTCTGTTCATCGGATTGGGTGTGGGTGCTTCAATCCCAATACTTACAACCCCTCATATACATATAAAGGGGTTGTCCAAGTTATTTTTTGTTCTTTGTATGTTACTAACTTGTCAGGTATAATAACTTTCCCATACACTTTGTGCTTCTAAAGCTGCTGGTTTCTCAGAGTTGACTGAGGGTCACATGACCTGTGATGTCAGCTTATCTCCCTGCTCTGTGATGTTTCGTGCACAAGTCTCAGAGTTCAGATAACAGTCTGTACACAATACGTCACTGGCCACGCCCCCTGCACTGCCGGGCTCCTGCTATCTGCTCTCTCCCTGGATTCCTTCAGATAAAACATTAACCCCTTCAGCCAGAACACACTGAGGGCTCAAGGCTTTACAACAGGCTTTACACTGCAGGCAGTGAGGAGACAAATGCTGGGCACAGGAGCTGTAGAGGAATTGTATTGCACAAGAACAGGTAGGCGGAAGTTCCTGTGTGTATCAGCATTGTCATTGTACATACAGCTGGGACTTGTAGTCCTACACGCACAACATGCTGCTGAGTATTCCAGCAGACAGACATGTCACTCAGGGCAGCTCTTGTATTCACTAACCTTTGCAGAGCAGGAACGGGGAGGGGCAGAGATTGTTATTACTGCAGGTAAATAAAGGCCAGAAGAGAACCAGGGAAATGAGGAAATATCGATTATTTTTTTTTTGCCTGAAACTTGCTTAACTTAGTTATATATTGCTGCCCATCAGATTTACAGTGCTATATATTCTTTTTCATAACTCGGACAACCCCTTTAATTGGTTCCAGGACAACCATTGTATGTTGAAACCATTGTAAGTTGAGTAATTGGTTCCAAAGCCCCAAAATGTCATCCAAGATAAGAGAAAATGAAGATTTAAGAAAAATAAGCAGATAACTGAGAGAGATAAGACAAGTCCTTACATATAACAGTCAGGAATAGCTGATAACTAGTAACTAATACAGCTATTTTACCAGAGAAGTGGCCTTGATTGGTTGGATCTGAATCTTGTAGACATTGTATGTTGAGTCTAGTTTCAACTTACGATGGGTCAGAAAAGACCATTGTATGTGAAAATATTGTATCCTGAGGCCGCTATCTTGAGGGATCCCTATAATGTGTGATGGGTTTGGGGAATCCAAGTACAGGAAGAGGTAGGGGCATGAAGGCATCTAATCCTCCAATTTGGACCCTTTATCCGGGTTCCTCTCAATTGAGGATCTCGCCAACGGATTCCCAGAAAATTTATCAAGAAAGGTATTGAATGAACTGTTTCTAAAAGTCCTTGTGTTGGGGGTTGACTTTTGTTCCATTTATAAGGTTTCATTGGGTTTTTGTGGGTGAAAGACCTAAATTTGTTCTCCAGACAACTTTATTGGCGAAGGTTTGAGTGAGTACATAGGCTGGACTATTGGGGGAAAATGATTAATCTGCAGGACCCGTACTTTCCCTGGTTTAAAACCTGAGAGTACAAACAATGGCTCCTATATGGCCTTCATGGACCTCACCAGAGGAACCAAAAATGCAGACGATTTGATCTCAAATCTGACGAAGCTTGAATTTTCAGCACTTAGGCTAGGGATACACAGCAACATGTGTCACGTGACTTCTTGTCAGCGAAAAGTTGCATGACATTTTTTGTAATGATAGTCAATGGTGTTGTGTGTGACATGACAAGTTGGATTTTTGTGTGACTGTTCCGTTGCAGACATAGTGCGACACCATAAACTATCATATTGCAATAAATGTCAAGCGAAACATGTTGCGATGTAGTTGTACCCTTTTTGTCACACAACACGTCGCCATTTAGTCCTAGCCTACGGGATCTGAGGGATGATGACACAATAGAGATAAAACACTCAGACAAAGAGGTAATCCAGGACATGGCAGAATATATGTGGGACTGATTTACTAACTCTGGAGACGGTCTAAAGATGTACCAGATGTGACAGTGGTTCATGCTGGATGATAAATTTCATGCATTGCTAGACTCGCTTGTTATACCAAAAGCAAAACGTTCCTTCTGAGGTCGTGTGCATTGGGTTCTTCTAAAGCTAGACATTTTGGTGCGTTGCATGACTGTCTAGATGCCATAAGATTAGTAAATGTGATTGTCATGTATTACAACAGAGTGACTGTTTACTACATTTTGTTCTCGGACCCCATGAATGCATTTAAAGGGACTTCCATCGGAAAACATTTTTTTAAACTCAACATTCATCGAATTTTTTAAATAATTTTTGGATGTTTTTCATTTGAGCAGTACTGTACCATTGTCAGTTTAATACGAAATTTTGTCCTTTGGTGGAAGTCGGCACAGGGGGATAACTCTCCTATATAGATAGGAAATCTATGGTCAGTTTGCTGCTCTGTAGGGAGGGTGTTATCTGTTAGTATAATGGTAGATTGTAGAATTGGGATAACTGTCACAGCTCTATTGTTTTCTTGATGTGCTAGATCCGTGATGGTGAACCTTTTAGAGACCAAGTACCCAAACCCACTTATTTATCACCAAGTGCCAACACAGCAATTTACCCTGAATACTACAGTCCAGTATATAATATATCTTCCATGTACTTTATCATTTAGCTATAGTAGCCTGCCTACATTCAGTGCCCTGCCTGTGCTGATGAATGGCAGGAAGAGTCTAAGGCATACTGGTACACCATAGACTTTTTCCAGGGTACAGGTGCCCACACCATAGGTTTGCCGCCACTGGACTAGATAAAGACGGCCACAGTAGAGCACTGTATGTATCGGTGTAATGCTGTAATTGAGTCAGGCAGCAGTGAACGGTCTGAGAGAGTCAAGCGAGGCTGTCCACTGTGCTAAACGTCAAAACAAAGGACAAAGTGTAGATGGATGGGAAGTAGAATATATGGAGTGACTGCAAAAAGTATATCCAGAAAACCATCTACTCCAACACCCCACCCCACCCCCACCAACAAAAAAAATGCATAGAGTTTTCACATAGGCTTTTAATGTGTAAGAAACACATTTTGTGATTGCAGTGGCCCTTTAAGGGAAAGCTAGTCACAATTCTGAAGCAAGGTTGGGATGGGTTTTCATTTGGCAATAGGCTTCATTAAACTAAATGATACCTTTATGAAGAAGGCCAATTTAATTGTGCAACAATCTTTGCCAAAATATTTTTCTGATCAGACTCTGTGTGGAATTCTCATGGGTTTACAATCAATGAGACTGTTCTTGAACTTCATAGAAATAAAAGGAGTATGCTGGGAGTTGTAGTTTCAACTGGACTGCTAAAAGTTGCTGACCCTGTTCTAGGCACTAAGTGTAGACAATCTGAGGCATTTAACATTCTTAATTGAGTTCATTTTGACATCCAATTTCTTTTTTTATCGAAAGAGTTACCACCAGAGGGAGCCCTTGTGTTCCTAAACTGGAACAAATTAAAGGGAGATTCACTGTTACACTAGGCACCATGCCTTGTAGGGCTAGCTGAATGTAATTATACCTTTCACTTAGTGATCCATTGATTATAAATCCATATGCAAATGAGCAGTTGAGTGCTCTAAGGGTAGTCCCAAGCCACTCAGTGTACCCATGCTCCTCCTACCTGCTCCACCCTCTCTGACCTTGTCAGTCCAAAGCAGAGGAGGGGCAATGGTGCACAGAGTGGCCTGGGCCCTCCCTTGGTGCACTTCTCATTTGCATATGACTCAAAAGTGCTTTTACTCCAGAATAAATCATAAACAGATTGCTAAGTGAAAGGTATCCTTACATTCAGCTGAGCTAGACCTACAAGGCATGGTGCCTGCATTATCAGTGGTCAGCAGGGGAGTAGCTATAGGGGATGCAGAGGTAGCAGTTGGGCACAAGAGCATGAGGGGCCCAAATACCCTTGCTACATAACAAGGAACTGGTATTATAGAAAGTGCATGCAGATCAAGTTGCACCTCTGGCTGGAGGGAAGGGGTTAGGTCAAAAATTAGGGAGGGGGGGGGGGCGGCGGCTGCCATTTCAATTTTTGCTTTGGGCAGCATGAAGGCTATGTGCTTCCATGGCCACAAAGCACTGAGGGAATGGGGCCCAAGCAGAACTCTTGCACCAGGGCCCATGAGCCTTTAGCTACCACCCTGGTGGTCAGTATTTGTGAAGTTTGAACTATAGCAGGTCTTTGTCGGAGTTTGAAATACAGGCCCCTGAACTGTACAATCTGGTCAGGGTCCAGGGCTAACCTGGTAAAATCTATCAGTCAGCCAAGAGTCATGATGGACAATGTGTCCTCATCCCTAAACTGCATAGTAACCCCATCATGCACTTGATGAGGCTGGGAATCATGAAGTTTACCAATTCTGTGAGAGATGTTGGGCTTATTGGAAAAGGATGCGGATTTATAGGACCTAATAACTGATACCCCCAAAATCACATTTTGTAGAGGACACAATCTAAAAGCTTGGCTAGTATGTAACCACTTCTCAGATACAACCTTATGCACAACATTGTTACCACCTCATCTATCCACTTGGCAGGACTTGTGTTACTATGTTGCTGAAACCCTTAGAGATTGTAGTCAATGTTCTCCAACTGTTTTAAAGATGACACATCACTGTACAAATATGTAAAATCTTTCAAGAAGGTTCTGTAGTGTGTATGGAGATTTTGGCTCATTCATCCAGAAGATCATTTGTGAAGTCAGACCCTGATGTTGGATGAGAGGGCCTGGCTCGCAGTCTCTGCTCTAGTTCACTCCAAAGGGCTTTGATAGTTGAGTTCTTCTGAATCACACTCAACCAACCAAGCCTTTAGGCACCTTGCTTTGTGCACTGTGGCACAATCCTGATGGAACAGAAAAGGACCTTCCCCAAACTGTTCCCACAAAGTTGGAAGCATACAATTACCAGAACGTCTTTGTATGAGGAAGCATTAAAAGGGTTGTGTCACTTCAACAAATGGCATTTACCACGTAGAGAAAGTTAATACAAGGCACTTACTAATGTATAGTGATTGTCCATATTGCCTTTTTTGCTGGCTGGATTCATTATAGACACTGCTCGTTTCCAGGGGTTATGACCACCCTGCAATCCAACAGTGGCGGCTGCACATTCTTGGATTGCAAGTCTTTTCCTATCGTCCACAAGAGCAACCACCGCTGCTGTATTACCGGGTGGTTGTAACCATAGAAACGAGCAGTGTATAATGTGATGGAAAAATGAATCCAGCCAGGAAAGGAAGCAATATGGACCATCACAATACATTAGTAAGTGCCTTGTATGAACTTTCTTTACATGATAAATGCTATGTACCGAAGTGAGACAACCCCTTTAAGATTTCACTTCATTGGAACTAAGGAGCCTAGGCCAACCTCTGACAAAAAACCTCACAGCATTACTCCACACAATGCACAATGCAGTCAGACAGGTAATGTACTCCTGGCATTCACCAAACTTGTCCATCAGAGAAGCGTGATTCAGCACTTTCTCCAGTGTTGCTGTGCTATAAACCACTCCTTCTGGCACTTGGCATTGTGCTTGGTCATGTAAAGCCTTTATGCAGCAGCTTGACCATGGAAGCCCAGTCCACGAAGCTCCTGTCACAGTTTTTCTTGCTGATTTTATTGTCCGAGGTTTGAAACTGCAGTTGAGTCAGCAAAGCGTTGACGGCCCTGCTCTGTAACTTTTTACG